>CACRXK020015795.1:0-10114 GCA_902702795.2 Paramuricea clavata
TATCTTAGATTGAAAATTCCATAATTTGTTCTTGTTTTGGGAATAGAGTAGGACAATTTGGATGCAAGTCTAGTATTGTAATTATGTGTCTGGTTGACAGGAGTAAAGAGATTATTAAATGCAGTTGGCAAATTATTATTATGAAATTTATCCATGAAAATTGTAATATGTAAATTAATAAGGTCAAGAAACTTTATTATTTTAAGGTCTTTAAACAGGGGGCTTGAGTGTGCATCAAATTTAGAGAAGGTCATTAAACGTATTGCCTTTTTTTGCAATATTTGCAGTGGCTTACTGTGCTTAATTTAACTTTATCCATATAAGGAACGATTCAGTATAGCTATATTTAAATATAACGGGAACACGTTTGTAAAGCAACTTCAGCAACGCCTTTGACAGACCACATCAAAGGTTGACTCTTCTCTCATTAAACATTGTCTTACATGTGTTTTCAGGATTTCAAGTGTCACAATTTTCATGTCTTACTCTGATTATTGGAGACAACTTTTCATACGGAAGCATTTGATTAAAAAAACTCAATTTCCAAATATCATAATGGACTACAATGTAACTTCTAAATATGGTATGTACTATACTTATGTATATGGCTATATAACACTTGTTCAAAAAGGGAGTTTAAATGTGAAAATTTCGATGTTTTCTCAACTGGTTTCGCATTTACTCATCCTTGCAAATATCGGTGAGGAAAGAAATTTTGCGTCCAGGAAGCAAGTAGAAAGGTTACTTAAAGGGGCAATGTCACCGATTTTTGAGCAATTCCAACCCTCGCAAATTTTGCCCAAAACTGAAAAAGAATGATTGTAAGCACAAAATAAAGCAATAACAGACACAAAAAACATGTACAGAAGTCTGGATGGGCACGATTACATCAGGATTGAGATGGATTGTAAGTGGCATCTTGATTAATTGTTGGCAGACACTTTTTCAAGTTTTAGTCAATTTTTATGAAAATCTCAGTTACATGTTGCGTGGAAGTTCAAAGTTGTTTAATATGACTCATATATCATAACTTAATCCATTTACAATGTTTATTTTTAACTTTGTAGTTGAGTTTTTGAATAAAAGCCATTTTAGGTAAAAAATCGGTGACATTGCCCCTTTAACAAATTTAGGAGGCTGCTTCATTTACTGTTCGGAGTACTCCGGATTTTTGGAACACTAATTAAATCGCACCAATAATGGTCACATGACTATTCTGACGGTCACATGACTGTTCTGGCTGCCCCTACTTTTGAGTAGGAGCAGTCAGAACAGTCATATGACCGTTTTCGGTTCGATTCAATTAGTGTTCCGAAAATCCGGAGTACTCCGGGTTTGTCTATCTTTAGGAAACATTGCTAGCAAAACAATATCTCCTGGTTTGCCCACCTTTAATTTAAGAAACATGGTTAGCAGGTTAGGAAACAATGTTCCCTGGTTTGTCCACCTTTAACTGAGAAACATGTATGGCTAGGAAACAATGTTCCCTTGTTTGCCCACCTTTGAGAAACAAGGCTAAGAAACAATGTTTCATGGTTTGACCACCTTTGAGAAACATGGCCGCCAGAAAACAATGTTTCTTGGTTTGCCCACTTTTGAAAAAAATGGCTGGGAAACAATGTTTCCTGGTTTGTCCACCTTTGGGAAACATGGCTAGGAAACAATGTTTCTTAGCTGGTCAGTTGCCCAATTATTCTGCTCACACTATAGTATTAATTATTCTTATGACTAATTATTTTGTATTTTTAGTGAGTGACAAGGCTCCCTCCAATTTAACAGTCCCAGGCATCACCGCTACTTCTTTAAACTTGTCGTGGCAATTTGCATTCGAAGAAAAGCTCTCCCCATTCCAAGGATTTTCAGTATTTTGCAGAAGATTTTGGCTATACAGTTTCAAGGAAACGTTCTATGAAACAACAACTACTCGAGCCGAAATTGTTGGTTTGAAACCATTTACAGAGTACGAAGTTCGTGTTGCACCTTGGCATCTTATTGGTTTGGGCTTCATTAGTGATGGCATTACTGTCAAAACGAGAGAATGGGGTAAGGTCCTAATGCCAATGTATTGTGCTCTATCTAATTCATGTATGCCAACGTCTCTTAACGCTTATAAACCCTGATTCCACGAGCGCTTTTTCCTGGCGAAATTCGAAAAACTTCGCACGAAGTGAAATATCGCATGCGCAGTAAAGATGCATTAGGTTAAATAGGTTTCGCGAGAAAAAAATGCGCCTTGCTAGTGAGCAGAATTCAGTTTTACTCACGGCGAAAGTGAATAAAGTGGGAAAATTCATTTGAATCATTCGTGTGCAACCATCCATATTTTGCAGAAACAATTTCTCGCAAAGAATTTCGCCGTCTAAGGTAGCCGAATATAAGTCTTAGCAACGGCATGCAGGGACGTAGCGAAATTACTTTATAATGTTTATATACGTTACCTAAAAGCACTTCCCGAAATTCAGTGTGGGTTTTGTGTGACCAGTGCGATGCTGGTTATGTCGGATATACGTGCCGTCACCTATACCAACGTGTTGATGAGCATAAAACCACGATTGTTGGAAGGCATGCCAAGGAGGCGCACGGAGAGGCTTTGGATGACTTGCTTGGGAGGTTCTCGGTTCTTCGAAAATGCATTCAGGTAGCAGGTGTTTCTTTCGAAAGAATATACATGCATACAGATGAATTGTTTATTACAAAAGGTACCAGCTTTGCATTCAAAGACTGCATGAATTACGCTGAAAAAGTCGCGTAAAATTTATGTTATATTTACAAGACTAATTAAGAAAGATTTAAAACTATAAAATTACGAATCTAAGATAAAAATGTCAGCGAAGTGTTCTATGAATGATTTCTTGAACAGACCTGTCTTGCACCTCGGAATTTCAAAAGTTCTAGGATTCCTCATGATCCGAGATACAGTTGTACATGTCTTTTACCACTTCTGAGACACGAGTTTGATAACAGCTTGTGCAATTTTCTGCAGTCTTAAGTTTCATGTTGTCTGTACATGTACTTTCTTTGGAGACACCATTTACCTCCTGACAAATCGGAAAATGATCAAGATATAGTGACTCTGATTGATTTACATTTTGTATTGACATATATGACTGTTGACATTGCTTTTTAATCTTCAACATTTGAGTGAGTCGTATGCTTTGGAACTGAAAATGTTTTATTACTCAACTCTTGAGTTGTTTTGTTTTTCATTTACCCAACATTTTACTCCCTCAAAATTTTGTTTACCCAACCCTTTTCTCTTCGGTGACACCCCATAAATAGTGACAGCTCCCTTATTACTTGTAAATAAGGATTCAAATCAAAATAATTCTTTCTGTTTTAGTTCCTGCTGCGCCACCTCGACGCTTCCAAGTGAAGGTACTATCTTCAACCAGCCTTAAGATACAATGGGGCACCGTGCCTAACCATGCCCGTAATGGTATTATAATTGCCTACGAGATTGCCATTTTAGACGAACTTAAAAATTGCTCAGAATATGTTAATCAATCTGCAAGTGTGTATCATTATGTGAAAAATGGTTTGAGGACATACCATCCATATTCTGTGAAGATAGCTGCAATGACGTCTGTTGGCGGTGGAGTGTGGAGTCCATGGGCTAGGAAAAGAACTTCGGAAGACGGTTAGTTCGTATTTAATTTTTTACATTGTGCCACTAATCCATTTTGGGTTAGTGGCACATTAACCAAGATATGTGGTGTACCAAAAATGCAATAGCCCTGTTCAGATTTTTACACAGCTAGTTATAATTAGTAGGCATCGACAATCCAATGCAACGCACTTTTTGAGGAACTTGCATTTGAAAAAGGCAAATTTACGATACGAGGAATACTTCTGCTGAACTCATGCTACTTCCTTCTTAGAATAGGCAGTCTATCAAGATATGATATTCTGAAAACTAAACAGGATTTCATTGCAGTGTTATGTTTTTGTCGGAGTTATGTTAATTTGTGATTGAGCTCATTGTATTTTCCTATAATGAAGTAACCGTCCAATAGGGAAAGCGGAGATGAAACGTGCAACCACAATGAATAATATTTAATAAAGTTGAGACAAAAGATTTGTGCACGGTGAGACACAGTTCAACATCAAACAAAGGTCTTCAACAGAGTCAGCTAACGGTCTGCTGAATGTCGTGGGTTTTCTCCGCGTGCTCCAGTTTTCTCCCACAGGGAAAGTTGACAGCGTGGATTTATAAACACAGTTAAGAAAGTAATAGCAGAATTGTGAATTGAACAAAGTCGCATGTTATTAGCACTGATGAAGATCCGGGCTTACAGATCGAAAGCTTTGCAGTAATAAATTTACGTGCAAACAAAAAAGTATCATATGTTTTATCGCCATGCAATTCTAATCCACATATAAATTTGTGCTATAGAAATGCTAGTCGTAATTGCCCTCAATAGACCTTTCCCCTTACAACTAAAATTTTGATGTAGACTAGTCTAGACAAAAATTTCACCACAGCTTGAAAGAGCATCACAAAATTAGTAATATTCCGAAGTTTCGTTGCGAAATGTTGTAAAATGCGGATAATATAGCCCTGCGAAATTTGCAATTTTCAGTCATTTTGTATTACAAACGGGAAATTGATGCCCCAATACCCGATTGGGCTGTCAATTTCCTGTGCGTAATACAAAATGACTGAAAAACGGCAAACTTCGCAAGGCTATATTATCCGCATTTTACAACATTTGCAACGAAACTTTGGAATATTACTAATTTTGTGACGCTCTTTCAAGCTGTGATGAAATTTTTGTCTAGATCAAAATTTTAGTTATAAGAGGAAAGCTCCATTTTGTGGCTTTGAAGCAAGTTTGCCGGACTTCCAATCTTGATAGAATATGGAATAAGCTATAAATTACACACACCAAAAATCATATTTTCAAAATCGCATTTTTTAGCTCCTTCTGCCCCGCCAGGAAATTTCACGGGGATGGTACGTGATCATCAATCCATTACATACACCTGGCACGAAGTACCCAGGGATGACTGGAACTCGCCTTCTATTGAATACTTACTCCATTGCTGTGACAGCGGGATCACGTGCAAGCACAGAAATGAATACTTAATTAGATGCTGTAACCTGACCAAGGTCACGTGTTTAAACAGAAAAATATCTGGTGGCCATACAAACTTTACGCTAAGTGATCTCAAACCATTCACGTCGTATAATTGTTCTATCTTGGCTTTCAATAACAAAGGCCAAGGACCGTCAGCTTGGGTTGAGTTGGTAACCACAAAACAAGGTAATACGATTAAATTTTGGTATTAAATATGATAAATCATATCTGTCCGGATTTACTGGGGGTCCAGCCCTCCTAGCCTTGACAAAGGGGGTGCAAGGGGGAACCATTTTCCTTATTAAATCCAGTTTTGCATTTGGAAAGGCAATGGTGATTCCAGCTTTTGACGAAATTTTGATCTAGCCAAGAAGAACGAAATCCATTACCATAGCTGGAAAGAGCATTTTAAAATGAGTAAAATTGCAAAGTTTGGTTGCGAATTGTTGTAAAATGAGGAAAATATAGCCCTGTGAAGTTCGCAAATTTTGTATATATTTGCATTACTCGCGGGAAAAATAACCATTTTTGAGCCGAAAATGATTATTTTTACCGCGCGTAATACAAATATATACAAAATTTGCGAACTTCACAGGGCTATATTTTCTTCATTTTACAACATTTCGCAACCAATCTTTGCAGTTTTACTCATTCTAAGACGCTCTTTCCAGCTGTGGTGTTGTTGGATTTCGTTCTTCTTGCCTTGATCAAAATTTAGTCTGCAGCTGGAATCACCCACGACGAAAATAAAAAAAGAAACATGTGGTATAAAAGAGATTTCACGCTTTCCAAGTCTTGGAACCCGGTTGTCCATATACAAATGCAAAGTAATTTCTACTATGAACATACCTGTCAGGGCCGCAGAGAGGGGGGGGCAGGGGGGGGGGGAAATTGCCCCGGGCCCCGAGTTGCTAGGGGGCCCTGAAAAATTTTTGTTGGGCCCCAGCCTTTTTTCTGTGTTAAATATTTCCGCGCAAAGGACAAGAGATCTGTTTTCTTGGGCTAAGTACCGAATTTTGGCATAAAAAAATGAGATAAAGTTCCTCGAAAGCAATTGCAACTTACTCGTCCGGAAAAATTTTGTATTCCGGAAAAAATTTTTGACCCCTAAAATGGTACACTGACCGAAAATTTTTTGGCGAAGGGGGGGGGGGGAGGTTGTTCTCCGGAAAAAAATTCCGGGGAAAAATTTTTTAGATAGGGGCCCCTAAACAAAATTTGCCCCGGGGCCCCGCCAACCTCTCGGCGGCCCTGATACCTGTACCTATACACGGCGGGATTTTTGGATTTTTCTGGGTGTCTCTGGCTTCCATATAAACAGCCCCAAAGTTGTTGGCAAAATTACCTTGTGCAACACGACCTTAAAAGTTGGTTGGAGCTCGACAACTGTCTCTCTGTGGCTCAGTTGGTTAGAGCACTGCACCGGAATCACAGGGCCACACGGGTTCGATTCCTGCAAGAGGACGGATATAGTTGCATTTTTTGCAGCTGTTTCTGGTTAGATCTAATAAATATATAAAAATTTCCACTCGAGATTTCCGTCTACAAATCCCTTCTTCTGTTATAGCGTACAGCAAATCCTTTCTCAATGTTACAAGAATAAGTGTCGCTACTTGGTCAATTTCTCTTCACTGGAACTATTCTCGCCCTGCTGGTCAAGATTCCCATCTTCATCTACAATATTCCTGTTCCTCGTGTGCAACAGATCATCTTGATATCACGAACAAAAACAACATGATCATTGATAATTTAATGGCGAATCAATGGTATGATATATATGTGTATGAATTATATGATGGAGACATTGTGGAAAACTGCAGTGTAACGTTTAAAGTGAAGACGACAGAAAATGGTAGGTCGTATATATCAAACGCATTACAGTAAAAATCTCAGACTCAATAATTAATGAGTAAATTAGCCAACCATATTGCTTTATTTTGCTCACATGATAATACTGGATACCTGGTGAAGTATATTGATCCAGTCCTTGGACTGGTTCAAAATTAATTCACCTCACTTGAAGTAGTGATTTATTCGTACGAGATGTCATTTCAAATCCTCCAATTCGGACTGGACTAGATTTCAAGTCCTCGCATTTTGATCCAGTCCTCGGCTTCGCCTCGCTTTCGTCCTCATAGTCGAATTTGAAATATTACTTAAAATCCCCTCGCTGTCCTGCATGTGTAGGGCCCTTCTTTAAGGGAGGAGGAGGGATGAGCCGTCTCAAAGAAGACAAGGGGGGGGGGGTACTGAAAAGGGGTGGGTTGATGTAAAATGGAGGGTGAACAAAACTGAATTTCTTGATGAAACCTATTGATGAATATTGGCTTCAACCTGTCAATTTTGCTATCCGAAACAGCTGTCGTTAAAAAGGAGGGGGAGTTAGAAAGTGTGGGTAAACAACTGGACTCTGTAGCGCAGTTGGTGAGAGCACTGAGGAAAAAACTGTCATGCAAATTGCTGAGCAAGACATTTTTCAAAGTACTGAAAATCAAGACTGAGTGGTTAAGTCTAATAAATGTATGTCTTCCATGTTTCTTTCAGTTCCGCCCGCACCTCAAAACGTTACACTGTGGCCATTGTCTTCCACGAGTCTCTCACTAGAGTGGTCAAAACCTCCAGACGACCCAGGAAGTGGCTCAATACTTGGCTATAACGTTGTTCTACTTGATCTAGTCACTGGTACATCGCACAATTTCACGAACTATACCGAAAAATACGTTTTGTTAAATTATTTAAAAGAATATCACAATTATTCAGTGAACGTCGCAGCTTTTACAGCCGTTGGTCAGGGAATGTTTACTCCTTGGATTCGTACAAGAACTTTAGAAGATGGTAAGTGTCGTAGCAGATGGTTTTCAGTGTCGTGTTAGATACGCAAATTTGTGTACATTCTTAGACTCACCTGACCAGAAGCAATTGCAAAAAATGAAACTTTAGGGACTGGTCATAAAGTAACTGCTAGAGTGGGCTGGAGGTAAATCACAAATTTTGCCAATAAGTTAGGTGACCCATCTTAGGATGTAGATAAAAATTTCAAAGCCCATCTAATCTTACAAAAAAATTTTCATGACCCACCCAATCTTTATTGGAAAAATACACTTTTATAATAAAAAAACTTGCAGGTATGAACATTGTAAATATACAGGGCACTGTATTGACATACATAATTCTACCAGGTTTGACCAACACATTGATACTGAGCTGCTCTCCAACTAGTTGGTTGTATTTGCTATGATTCGACCACTTCTTGTTGTATAAACAGAGTACTGGTTTCAATAGCATCATTTGCATTTGATAATTTGGATACAGTTTTGTTTACTTTTATTATTAATATCTTTATTTTTGAAGTAGACATGCATG
Source organism: Paramuricea clavata (assembly GCA_902702795.2). NCBI lineage: Eukaryota > Metazoa > Cnidaria > Anthozoa > Malacalcyonacea > Plexauridae > Paramuricea > Paramuricea clavata. The sequence continues at coordinate 8,442 of CACRXK020015795.1, forward strand.
GGTTTTTGTTTGGTGGCCCAACTGTGGACATACAAAAAAATTGGCGGCCCATCGAAACTGCCCAAAGATTTTCCATGGCCCATCCCAAATCACTCCAGCCCACCCTCGCAGTTACTTTATGACCGATCCCTAATAGGTCCTCGGGCAGGAATTGAATCTGCGGCCTCGATTCCTTCCAGACGGTCTAAAGTTGTGTTTTTCGCAATTGCCCTTGTTTAGGTCCAATAATGTATATAAATTTGCGTTCGAATATTTGAATATTCCATTTACAAAAAAACATCTACCGTAGTATTAGGGCTATCGAATGAGATGCCCCAAGATCTCTGTATTTCACAGTACTAATTAATAATTTATGTAGCGCAATTTTTTCTGGTGAAATGATCAAATGCGTCTCGTAGTCTTCGTACACTGATATTTTAAATATAAGCGGGGTTAATCATACCTAACTATGCTCACTCTTTAGCTCAGTAGTGAGTTCTTTATAGTTCAGATCAATTTAATATAGGCTACGTGCAACACCTTTGTATGATCTTACCCCCTTTGTATGATCTAAGTACCTAACCACGTTTTAACTACGCAGTGAAACATATAATATCACTTTATTAGCCACATTCAACAACACGCACTACGTCTGCATGATCTAACTGTGTTTAACTTCGCAAGTTTAGCAGTGTCAGAACACATGCAACAACATGTACCACAGACTACTGTCAGATCTAACTGTACTTTCCAAACGGTGAGTTTTGTACAAAATGAAATATTTCTAAGGTAGCGCTCGTTCAGGTACACACACTATTTCTGCATGATCAAACTATGTTTAACACTAATCCATGAGGATATGCACTAATCCACATTTTGTTTACTTTCATAGTCCCCTCTGGTGCTCCAGAAAATCTCACCGTTACAGAAACTTCTAGCTTTTCGCTTCTGGTTACTTGGACAGCAATACCGAAAGAAGATAGGAACGGTGTTATCCTGGGTTATGTTTTGACAATCCTTGATCATCTGACAAGTCAGAATGAGACTGTGATACTGAATGGATCTAACCAGTTCATGTATGAGAAGAATGATATTAAGAAGTACTATTATTATTTAATAACCATTGCTGGTCGAACATCTGTTGGTGTTGGTAGTGAGGAGAGCTCGGTTGAAATCTCAAACTTAGGAAACGGTGAGTGACTCTAGGACTAGATCAAATCATTAATTCATCTCACTTTAAAAGTAGTGATTTATTCGTAGTGACATTTATTGGTACGAGCCTTTGCTTCTTCGGATTTGATCGAATTGCGTGGACCTGAAATCTAGTCCAGTCCTCATAGTCGGATTTCAAATATTACTTAAAATCCCCTCGCTTGTCCTACGTGTGTAGGGACCTTCTTTAAAGAGGGGGGAGTAAACTGTCTCAAAAAAGACGGGGGGATAAATTTTGTTGGTAATAACGGGGGTGAGCGTTACTGCAAAGGGGTAGATTGATTTAAAAAGGGAGAGATGAGGAAAAGTCGTAAAAATTACCGAGCAAGATGTTTCTTCAAAGTGCTGAAAATCAAGACTGAGTTTGTTGATGAAAGTAGTTTCCTTGGAGAATACATACAGTAAGCCTTAATAATTCAGTAAAATTTGCAACCTTCATCCTGTCAATTTTGCTATTTGAAACAGCTGTCGTTAAGGGGGGG
>CACRXK020015796.1:0-11914 GCA_902702795.2 Paramuricea clavata
GTTTAAAACACAGATCCGTCTGGACGAACTTGGGCAAAGAAAAGATGGTTCGTCTGATAATTTGTCTGTGTTAATGTTCAATTAGGATTTATTTCGTGTTTTTTTTTTGCCTAGAACAACATCGGTTGAATCATTTTCAAAAACTACATCTGTTTTTCCTCGGTTTATCGATTGCCAGCGTTTATACTAGGGTGAGGCGGTTAGACAGGAGGATGCCTGACTATCGAGTTAGGATCCATAATAATTCGAATTACCGCTGATCATTGCATTTTCTTGTTATATAACCTTATTTTGTTTGATGTTAAAGTGTCCTTGAGTCTTAAACCCTTGATAAGGAAGACTGTCAGCCACACCAGAAAATTTGTTTTTCCATTTTGAAAATTAGATGAACATGATCCATTGGAAGAATGTCACGTTTGTGACACCCAAAAAAACGACGAAGAAGAGAGAAAATCCCCCATTTAAGACACTGGTCATTTCGACTGGTCCTTTCGGCCAGTGAAATTAAATGTTATTTCTATATTATAATTTTAATTTCATGTACTGGTATCGATCGTCGTATGTAAATTATAGTTGTAATGTAACTTTTTGGTGGGACTTGAGATACCAGGGTTGCTTTAACCGTTTAAACCGATTTTAAACTGTTTTTACCAGTTCGTGCTGAAGTGTTTTACGTTTACATCCCAGTTTGATTTTGAGTGAAAAATCTTCTAAAACCTCTCGCACTCAGGGTAGGTTTAGTCCAGTTTGGTTCCTTCTGTACTTCGAAGGTTTTTCTTCGCGTACCCCAGGGCCCAAGTTGTCCAGCACTTGTATCATCAACTTGGGTGAATTGCCAGTGTAATCGACATTGAATAAATTACTATTATTTATTGAATTTTTGAATTCTTTCTATAGATTACCAAAAAGATTTTTCGAATCAGCTTTATCATTCCCTGTCTACTATGTATTGCTATTTCATTCGCCCAAGGTAAGAACTATTACACCTAACGCCGAGAATTTAACCGACCTTGAAAGAACTATTACACCTAACGCCAAGAATTTAACCAACTTGTTTAATATCGATGACTTAAGTAATATATTTCAGACAGCATTATTGAACTAATTAAAAATGCAATACAAAGTGACCAATTGATCATTTTCGTATTGTTGGTTTTCTCTTTTTCGGCCGTATACAGTATATACCTGGTCCAGTGGGTTCGTCTCACTTTTCTCTTTGTTTTGTTAGTAGTTTGAGCCCAAAATATTATATTTTACTTTTCTCCTCATTTTGATAGTATTTTGAGCCCAAAATATTTTATTTTGAAGGCTTTAAATCGCAGTTTTGGTCCTAACGTACGGACCAACTGGCGGCCGACAGGAGAATGTAGCGTGCTAAATATAACTTTACTTGTGGAGTTGTGCATGAGGCGGAAACGCCGAAAGTTTTATTTGTAGGCGGGCACCGCATTTTAGTACTGTGTCTGGTTACTTCTAGTGTCTGAGTTCACCTGAAACTAATAACAGCAGAGTAGTTAACGAGTTCTATGTTGCAAGTCCAAGTCAAGTCACAAGTCATTTCCTGCAAGTCCAAGTCAAGTCATTTGATCTGAGTTCAAGTCAAGTCAAGTCACAAGTCATTTTGTCTAAATCCAAGTCAAGTCACAAGTCATTCCGAGTGGCAAGTCAATTCAAGTCAAGTCACAAGTCATTTTATCGCCACATGTGGCCATGTTTTCCCACGCAAAACGGCAAAATATGTAAATATGGCGTCGTTATTTTATATCAGAAATTTTACCACGAAATCGCGAAAAAACCCCGCTTTGTCAGAAAATACGCCGGCACAAATGCTGTCGATGCCATTGATATGTACTAAGGTCGCTGCCCAAATTGTACAACACGACGATCGATCGATCAACACAAAGATTTTGGAAAACTTGATTTTCACTTGATATTTACGTTTGACTTGTGTTGGTAACAAGTCATTTCTTGCAAGTCAAGTCACAAGTCATTTTGTCCAAGTCAAGTCACAAGTCATCAGTCTCTTTAACAAGTCAAGTCACAAGTCACAAAAATTTCGACTCGAGTCCAAGTCGCACGACTCGAGTCTACAACTCTGAATAACAGTCAAGGAAATGTTAACCAACCGTGGACTCTCCAGTGTCTGATATAAATAATCATTCAAATGAATCTATTGAAGCAGTACAGCGCTCAATTTCTACTACCATGCAAAGTCCAAAGAATGAGCAGCTACTAATGCGAGTTTGTTTGTTACTATTTGGGTTGCTGTCATTGGTTCTTTTTTTGACAATTGACCACTTGCGTAATAGACAAAATTTTGATCTAAACAAGTTTAGACAAATATTCCATCACAGCTTGAAAGAGCATCGCAAAATTAGTAATATTCCAAAGTTTTCGTTGCGAAATGTTGTAAAATGCGGATAATATAGCCTTTCGAAGTTTGCCGTTTTTCAGTCATTTTGTATTACAAACGGGAAATTGACAGCCCCAAAGCGTATTGGGCTGCCAATTTCCCCCGCGTAATGCAAAATGACTGAAAAACGGCAAACTTCGCAAGTCTATATTATCCACATTTTACAACATTTCGCAACGAAACTTTGGAATATTACTAAGTTTGCGATGCTCTTTCAAGCTGTGATGGAATATTTGTCTAAACTTGTTTAGATCAAAATTTTGTCTATTACGCAAGTGGTCAATTGACGCGCGAATGGGGCATGTTATGAAAAGAGGCGTTTTGCAAAACACCCGGTCTCCTTGTAGGCCCACTATTCTTACCTGGGCCTGCACGCGGGCTAAATGGGCTCGAGTTTCTGTAGGGCTACCGCAGGGAACTAAATTGGGCCCTTGGCTTTTCCTGTTCATGATAAATGATGATACGACTATCTCAGAAGTCGTGCCCTTGAACTCTTCAAGTCAAGCACGAAGGAGCGTTGATACCGTTGTGAATTGGTCTCTCCAAAATAGACTCCAACTTAACGGAGACAAATGCAAAGAAATGGTAATCGATTTTAAACGCCAGAAGCATCACTTCAGACGATTAACGATAGAAGGAAAACCAATTGAGGTAGTACACCACGCGAAGATCTTGGGGCTTACCGTTTCAGACAAATTGTTATGGAACAATCATGTCAACAACGCAATAAAAAAAAGCCAACAAACGCCTATTCTTCCTTGTCCAACTTAAACGAGCAAAAGTTCACGTAACAGATATTATTAACTTCTATTGTGCCTGCATTCGACCTACATATTAGAATATGGGGCACAGGTGTTCCATTATGCCCTGCCCGAGTACCTTTAGGAGAACTTGGAAGTTAGAACGAGTTCAGAAACGCGCATTATGCTTCATTTTTCCAGAAGTCACGTATGAAGAAAGGTTAGAACTATCAAATCTTGATACGCTGTCCACTCGTCGCCAAAACTTGTGTGATTCACTCTTTCGATCAACGTTGGCTGATAACAATCACAAGTAACACCACCTTTTACCAAAAACAAACATTTCACATCACAACTTAAGACACAATCGAGTTTATGAATTGCCTTTTATTAACACTAATCGGATCAAAAACAGATTCGTGCCGCCATGCAGTAAACGCGGACAGTACTCGCATTTATAAACTATGCATGCAACCAATGTATTACTACTTTTTAACTTTCGTAGGACTCATATACGATTTTTAAATGTTAATATAATGTAAATATTGATAGTACTGATAACTTGTATACCTACGTAATTCAGTCTCTATGACTGCCATGTCGTGTTTTCAATAAATCTATCTAAGTTAGTTTAGTGCAGGCCCAACCTTGGAGTACTTACTATAAATGTAAGTAGAGTTTGATTGGTTCTCTCCTGTGCTTTGAGGGTTTTCTCCAGGGCTCGAATTTTATCGCGGCAATTGCCGTAGAGGGAATACAAAATGCCGTGGATCATTGCGGCAACGACGGCAATTTTTTGCCGTATAGTAGAATTTTTATACTATTCACTAAATTACTATATCAACAATAAAATTAAATTTTTGTTACAGTAATTTGAAAAAATGCCGTGGAAACTGCCAAAATTGCCGTAGATAGCTGTTACGTTCTACGGCAATTTTTAACGCCATTGCCGTCCATTGATTTTTTCCTCAACAAAAACTAACTTTAGTCCTCATTTCTACTAAAATCGAGTGATATGTAACTGACATTTCAAATACTCATTAATAATTCATACACCTTGTGGCAAATCATGTTAGCCATAATATGTCACGTGGAGTCCATAATATGTCACGTGGAGTGACTTTATATCTGATAAAACTCATCTTCATTAGTATTCTTTATATAATTGTTCATCCTAATTAGTATTCTTTTGTAGTCGTGTTTTAAGCTATTGAAAACACTCGCCTTTTTTATTCGAAAAGTGAATGTAATTTTTTTAGGAATTACAATTATTTGTTATACTGGTTGATATGAATTCATATACTTCATATGAATTCATATACAGTAAATCCGAAGCCTGAATACCCGATATATTTTCAGTGGAACAAATGTACTTGTGATCTTGATTGTTAAATGTTTTTATGTTTAGAGATTGACAAATTCTCCTGTAACTTTGAAGTTCCTAACAGTTGCCAGTGGACTCAAGATGCCAGTGATGATTTTAATTGGACCAGGCATCAAGGTCGTACAGAGTCACCACACACTGGTCCACTTACAGATCATACCAAGGGTTTGGGTAAGTGTTATATATTCTGTTGACTGAGATGCCATCACTTTCATCAACATCATATTCACCATCATCATCACTACCACCAGCGCTACACTATCACCTGTTCACCAGCATTATCACCACCCATAATTACCAACATCACCACCACAAACATCATCATTCAAATCATCCAGACATCAAGGTGGCCAGACCACCACCACATGACCAGACATCAAGGTGGTACTAGGGTTGGGCGATATTATTGTCAAGGAAATGATCACGATATTCGATAATATCGCGATAAATGCAATAAAAACAATTAATATCAAAGCATAGTAAGCTTATATATAATCTTATTAAAAACAAGTAAAACAACAAATTAAAGTAATACGAAGGCTTTTTCTAGTCTAATATTTACTGGTCATAAACAAGAACTGTCTATGCAGTGTCTACTGTGTCTCTGCCGGTACAAATGCTGTGGGCACACAGCGCAAGAAAAGCCTGCAATTTCATTGTTCAGCGTGGATTGATACATAAATATTAGCTTTTGTATCGTAATAAATTCGTATAGGAAATAGTTTTAATTCTTATAAAAACTATATTTTCTAGGAATTGAAAGAATTTTTTAGGATTTTATAAAGGCTATATACACACGTGAAGCAATATCACGATAGTCATCGAGCATGACGATAATTTCGATATATCGTCGCTCAAGTTTCTACCTTCGATACGATAATCACGATTGAAAATATCGCGATAAATCAAAACATCGAAATATCGCCCAACCCTAGGTGGTACACCCTCAGACTACACTGGTCCAACTACAGATCATACCAAGAGTGCGGGTAAGTGTTTTATTCTGTTGGCAGTAGTACCATCACCATCATCACCACTACCACCAGCACTATATATGTTGTTTTCAATAGATTGCTGATCAATAATAGAGCTACACTTGATCGCACGCGCACGTATAGTTTTGGAATTATTTCTTCGTCGGGTATCATCATGGCTGAATTATAGAAGGGCGTGCATTTTGACACTTCGCACCTCTTTTAATCCTTTGTAAACAGCGACAACTTCCTCACAATAGGTAATAATTTTAAAAAATTAATACATTTTTTACACCTAACCAGGAACAGCTGCAATAAATGCAACTCTATGCCCTCTGTCCAGCAGTTGCCCAAAATCCTGATATTTACCCATAAATCTTACCATGGTATCACCTTAGTATATATAGACATGAACTTGCGGTTAGAGCTCGACAACTGTCTCTCTGTAGCTCAGTTGGTTAGAGCTCGACAACTGTCTCTCTGTAGCTCAGTTGGTTAGAGCTCGACAACTGTCTCTCTGTAGCTCAGTTGGTTAGAGCTCGACAACTGTCTCTCTGTAGCTCACTTGGTTAGAGCTCGACAGCTGTCTCTCTGTAGCTCAGTTGGTTAGAGCTCGACAACTGTCTCTCTGTAGCTCAGTTGGTTAGAGCTCGACAACTGTCTCTCTGTAACGCAGTTGGTTAGAGCTCGACAACTGTCTCTCTGTAGCTCAGTTGGTTAGAGCTCGACAACTGTCTCTCTGTAACGCAGTTGGTTAGAGCTCGACAACTGTCTCTCTGTAGCTCAGTTGGTTAGAGCTCGACAACTGTCTCTCTGTAGCTCAGTTGGTTAGAGCTCGACAACTGTCTCTCTGTAGCTCAGTTGGTTAGAGCGCTTCAAGATAGCAGTATTCGTACTGTCTGCATTTTAGTGTTGATCATTTCTACTAGAATAGAGTGATATGTAACTGACATGTAAAATATTCATTAATAATTCATAAACCTTGAGGCAAATCATGTCAGCCATAATATGTCACGTGGAGTGACTTTATATCTGATAAAACTCATCTTCATTAGTATTCTTTATATAATTGTTCATCCTAATTGGTATGATTATATAATTGTTCATCCTAATTAGTATTCTTTTGTAGTCGTGTTTTAAGATATTGAAAACACTCGTTGTCGTGTTTTATCAGACATAAAACGCTCAGCTGCGCCTTGTAATTTCTTTTCAAATCTTTTATACTAAGTAAAAATACATCAAAACAGTAAAGTTCGCGCAACAATCCATTATCAATCTTCATTCATTACATCATTACACTATACCAGTCTAATAAATTTGATTATTCTCGTAATAAGTTTTTTCAACTTTAGTAAATTTCATGTCCGCATGTCTACGTATCCGCATGTCTGCGTGTCCGCATGACCGTGTCCGCGTTTTCTACTACACACTTAGCTTCACTTAAATCTACTCTCTCCAGTTTTTCAGGCTTAACCAACATCATGCATATTTCTCATTTCAGCATCTGGTTGGTATTTATACATCGAAACCTCGCCACCAAGGCAACTGAACGACAAAGCTCGATTGATCTCACCATCGACAACAAAAGCCAAATCCCGTCTCCTCTTTTTTTACCACATGTACGGTGCTGACGTGCGTGAACTTCGGGTATTTATTTTTATTTATTTATTGATTAACTTTCCCAAACAGTCCACATGCCAGTATCATGGCATCAGGTGATCAGGGTCAACATTCAATATATATAAACGGAAATTTTACATTTTACCGTACCCAAGTCCAAGTAATCACTGAATACATACGCTATCAAACACGCCATAAAAGAACGGAAGAACTCGCTATCAGAATACAAGAACGGAAGAACTCACTATCAGAATACAAGAACGGAAGAACTCACCATCAGAATACAAGAACAGAAGAACTCACCATCAGAATACAAGAACGGAAGAACTCACTATCAGAATACAAGAACGGAATAACTCACCATCAGAATACAAGAACGGAAGAACTCACCATCAGAATACAAGAACGGAAGAACTCGCTATCAGAATACAAGAACGGAAGAACTCGCTATCAGAATACAAGAACGGGAGAACTCACCATCGGAATACAAGAACGGAAGAACTCACTATCAGAATACAAGAACGGAAGAACTCACCATCAGAATACAAGAACAGAAGAACTCACCATCAGAATACAAGAACGGTAGAACTCACCATCAGAATACAAGAACGGTAGAACTCACCATCAGAATACAAGAACGGAAGAACTCACCATCAGAATACAAGAACAGAAGAACTCACTATCAGAATGCAAGAACAGAAGAACTCACCATCAGAATACAAGAACGGAAGTAATCACTATCAGAATACAAGAACAGAAGAACTCACCATCAGAATACAAGAACGGAAGAACTCACCATCAGAATTCACGCCATCGAATACTTGCGGTACTCGGTACAGTAAACTGTAAAATATCCTACATAAACATAGTATCATACATAAACGTCCCCTTATCAGAGTGAAACCTTTGATGGTGAAGATTTTGAAGTGAACCAAACTATACTATACTGTATTTTCTCGATCTTTGTGGTATCGAGTCATATAGGTATCTTATATACACTAGATAGCGTATCTCTTTTAGTAAAATTGGAGCCAAGAATTTTCCAGCGGTTACCTCCATTTGAATAGATGGCGGCCATGTTGAAGTTTCCCACTCTCTAATAAGCGCTTAAAAAACAACAATAACTTTCATCATTTGAATAGTTTGAAAATGTATTTGGAATAGGTTTAACTTAATGTTTAAGTTCCCTGTTTAAGAAATAGAAAACATACGAGTCTTCTCATTTCATGGGAATATCCCGAGTCTGCAACCACGACTTCAATTTTTGAATTGCAGAATAATTAGATGCACTATCTAGTGTATATAAGATATCTATGTATCGAGTACTGTACTTTTCAGTTTTCAACCTATTGCAGAGGCTGAAATAACATTCAAAACTTGGTCGGCATCCATTGGGTAAATTATACGTCAGTATATAGATATTACTTTATGCCAAACACTATACAGTATAGTTTAAATAATACCAATTCGAATTGATTGCTATTTTTTGTTCGGAAAAATGTCTGGCCAATCTGGCATTCGATCGGAAAAACTGTAATTTAGTCGGAAACGTCCGGCACTATTTCAGGTTCTTCTATCGTGAACTGAAACACATTGATACACTGATAAATGTATTTAATATTTTTGCACAAATGAACATAACAAATCCTACAAGGTGATTGGTCAAATTTGACGTATTAATCTGTCATATTCACCTACAGGTCTACGTGAAATCTGGGGGTAAGATGGATTCTCTGTGGAGTCTTTCTGGAGACCAAGGTGACAAATGGTATCAAGCACAAGTGGCTGTGAACAATCAAACGGCGTCATATCAGGTGAGCATGTAGATCAGTGAACACCAAATATAACCGAATCTAAAGACAGCAGATATAGGTGGCCCAGATGGGTATAGAATTAGAAATACCTGCTTGTTCCAGTGCTAAATATTTCTGAAGTTCATCTACCAGTTAACTGAAACGACCGCACTTTTCTACTTTTTTTGCAGTTTGTAATCGAAGGTGTACGTGGTAAAGATTTGAAGGGAGACATTGCAATTGATGATATCACTCTCATGGATTCATATTCTGGAAGAGGTGAATCACTTGTGCAAAATTTTCGAGAAAATTGTATTTGATCAGTTAAACCAGTATCTTATTACAAACCAGATACTAACTCCAAATCAATCAGGGTTTAGAAAAGGGTACTCTACTTGCTCTTCTCTATTAAGAACAACCAATGAATGGTTGGTAAATATGGATAAGGGATTAATTAATGGCGTTGTCTTTTTACACCTGAAAAAGGCTTGTGAATGTAATTTTTTTAGGAATTACAATTATTTGTTATACTGGTTGATATGGATTCATATACTTTACAGTAAATCCGAAGCCTGAATACCCGATATATTTTCAGTGGAACAAATGTACTTGTGATCTTGATTTTTATATGTTTTTATGTTTAGAGATTGATAAATTCTCCTGTAACTTTGAAGTTCCTAACAGTTGCCAGTGGGCTCAAGATTCCAGTGATGATTTTAATTGGACCAGACATCAAGGTGGTACACCCTCAGTCAACACTGGTCCAAGTACAGATCATACCAGGAGTTCGGGTGAGTGTTATTCTGTTGGCAGAAGCACCACCACCATCACTTTCATCACCATCATCACCACTACCACCAGCACTATATATGTTGTTTTCAATAGATTGATGATCAATATTAGGGTTACAGTTGATCGCACGCGCAGGTATAGTTTTGGAATTATTTCTTCGTCGGGTATCATCATGGCTGAATTATGGAATGGCCGTGCATTTTGACACTTCGCACCTCTTTTAATCCTTTGTAAACAGCGACAACTTCCTCACAATAGGTACTCGATGTTTTATAGATGGAATTATAGAGTAAAATTTAATCAGTTATAGAGTTTATTATTAGCATGACAACATTACTGGATGCTGATTGGTTGAGAGGAGTACAATTATTTCATTAATTGTACTGCAGTACAATTAATGATTTTCCCAAAACAAACAAAATGGCGGAAAGGTATTTTAAACACAGATGTGAAATGAAATTGCCGTGAAGGAACTAGATGAAAATACGAACAAAAGCACCAAATTTTGCTTGAACGACGGCTCGTTCCAAACATCAATTTCCAAACATCACTCGTACTATTAATCCCTAATTGTACTCGCCATCGCATGATTACCGATACAAAATTTAATTAATAATTATAGGGTAAAATTTAATACATTTATTGGACCTAACCAGAAACGGCTGGACAGCAGTTGCCCAAAATCCTGATATTTACCCATAAATCTTACCATGGCATCACCCTACTTGCGGTCAGAGCTCGACAACTGGACTCTGTAGCTCAGTTGGTTAGAGCGCTTCAAGATAGCAGTATTCGTACTGTCTGCATTTTAGTGTGGATCATTTCTACTAAAATCGAGTGATATGTAACTGACATTTCAAATACTCATTAATAATTCATAAACCTTGTGGTAAATCATGTCAGCCATAATATGTCACGTGGAGTGACTTTATATCTGATAAAATTAATTTAATAATTATTTTACATCCATCCTTACCAATGATCCAGATACTTCCATAGACCCGTCCACGATCGATGATAACATTTCTTGTTGGAGGATGTTGTTTTAACACCTGACGACGTAGCTAATGTACTAAGAACTTTTGATAATGACAAAGCTCATGGCCCAGATGGGATTCCTGCCCATTTACTAACAGAAACTGCATCTCAAATAGCTCCATCTCTATGTCAATTGTTTAACAAATCGTTGCGTATCGGCGTGGTACCATCTGATTGGAAACTCGCTAATGTTGTTCCTGCTCATAAAAAAGGAGACCAGGAATTTGTGGAACATTATAGACCTATATCTCTGCTCCCTCTGGTTTCGAAAGTTCTGGAACGCTGTGTCTTCAATACTATTAAAGATCATATTTTCTGTCGAATAAATCCTTGTCAACATGGTTTCCTTCCCGGGAAAAACTGTGTGACCCAACTTATCGAAGTTTTTGACAAGATAGGAAAACAACTAGATCGTGGCAAACAGATCGATGTAATTTATTTCGATATGTCAAAAGCTTTTGATAAAGTTAGCCATAAACGTCTTCTTCTTCGTCTCCGTGAATTTGGTTTTGGAGGCAACATTCTCAACTGGTTCCGCTCCTACCTACAAGATCGTCGTCAACAAACAACCATCCTCGGTGCAACATCTTTACCTAGTCAAGTAATATCAGGGGTATCTCAGGGCTCCATTCTCGGACCGGTGTTATTTTTGTTATGTGAAAATGATCTCCCTTCTTCTGTGAAGAATTCATCCATTGCAACATACGCTGATGACACCAAAATCTTCAAAGAAATCCATAATATCGGTGATGCTGCATCGTTACAGGAGGACCTGAGTAATTTTGAATCAAGTTCTTCAGATATGGGTCTTCACTTAAACACTTCCAAATGTAAAGCTCTGCGGGTCACCGGAAAACATCGCAAGATCAAGTATCCATACACCTTACAAGATAGCATGTTAGAAAACGTTGAAAATGAGCGTGATCTCTGCGTATGGATATCAAACAATTTGACCTGGCGCAAACAGGTATTGGAACAATGCTCAAAAGCAAATAAAATGTTGGGTTTCATCAAAAGATCAACAAGAACAATCAAGAACTGTAAGGCCCGTCGGACGCTATATATAACACTTGTTCGATCGCAAATGGGATATGCTACACAAGTTTGGTCTCCGCAAACCATCGACCTCATCGCTCGCTTAGAACGCGTACAAAGACGTG
>CACRXK020015797.1:0-11912 GCA_902702795.2 Paramuricea clavata
ATATGAATTTTCAAACAATTGTTTATATACATTCATATTTTAAAAATCAAAGGCAAAATCATTTGTATTTGAAACTTTTATAGTTCGTGCATTGCAATGTTCAGTTGTTCATCCCCCCCCCCGGGATAACATGACCTAAATAAGGCCAGGTTACAAAAATGTCCAATATTTTTGGACACACGTTACCAGTGTTTACCAGGGCCTTTGCTTCCCGTACCAGAGCCTCTGAACCGCGCAAAGGCCCTGGGTACGAGGTTGCGTTGTCACTTGTCACAGTTCTATAAACCAAAACTATAACTACCACAAGTGCAAAATTACACAATACCAATGACAACTTACTCAGAAACAGTATATAATTATAATATGAAATATTTCTCTTAACACACGAGATGACATTGTTATTGTGTGGATCGTGACGAAGTCAGATTCCGTGATTGTCTGGCAGATGGATCTTTGTTTGCATGTGTTAAAGATTACAGACTTTACTAAAAATATTTGCAATAATAAACGAAGAAATATTCAAACTAATGAGACAAAACGGTCGACCATAATGTCCGTGCAGAGTAATTAGTAGATGGCCATATCAGCATTTTGTTCGGCTGATCATGGCCGGTGGCCAACCCTGCAGTTGCCACATGGCACATGATTGTACTTACTTTCCGTCAAACGAACAGAGTTTGAGTGTAAAGCTTCTCTTATGAATAGAAATTTTAATACCATGCACGTGTTATATAATTTTCCATCTATCTATCAATATCTACATAGTACAAATCAATCAACATGAGTGTTTAAATCTAGTTACGGATTGTGACACTGTATAGACGCGTGACCATCTCTGAACTGTATGTGTGTTTTCATTAGGTAATGTACTTTGCTACTTTCGTATGTTGCCTATATGTTTATACCTCGATTGTGGGCATCCAGCGTTGGCAGTGTTCAATACTATTTAAAAAGTTGTTTGAAGGATGTTCCGATTGGTTCAACACTGAACAGATGCTTCTTCGTTTAGCCAAATTATTTAAGAGTTATTTCCTTAAAGTTCGAATTTCATATTTGGTGGCTATGCACCAAAGATCATATGCACCAAACATGAAATCAGAACTTACATGGAATCATAGTCACTGTCATTGCCGCGTGTTGTCGCACTCAAAACTGACCTTTTCTTCTTTATACAGAATCCATCGAAGTAATTTTGTATTTATTTTGTTAATTATCACAGCTAATCAAATTATTACTTTTATTATTATTATTATTATTATTATTATTATTATTATTATTATTATTATTATTATTATTATTATTATTATTATTATTATTATTATTATTATTATTATTATTATTATTATTATTATTATTATTATTATTATTATTATTATTATTAATATATAAATATTAAGTAGGTTCAAGTAGTCAATTATAAATTACCTAAATTAGTGAGATTTATAATTGTATATATACGTATATAATTTCAATAAAGTTTCCATTATTATTATTATTAATAAAACGAATTATTATACAGGATAAAACACTTCAGCAAAAGAATAGCTGTTATCAAAATAACATCATCTTTGGCGGATATTCATAAAATACCAACCAAACAAATTAATATTTGACACTCGTCGCTGGCGTCTAGCTCTGTATCTATTTCTAGTTGCTCGCTGAAGAGTTTTGTTAAAAATATTTCACAATCATACTTTTACACTTGGAAAACGGTTTAACAGTAGTAAATTATGCGCGGGTATAGCCATTTTCAAGTCTAGTTCTAAAATTTTATATAAATTTTAGTTTCACAATTCCATAAACAAAAATCCCAGCTATAGATTTCACCTAATTACATTAATTTGCAGCAAATTACTTTCCATTTCATCATATATTACTATAAAAATGTGTTTTTTCGATTGTATTCAGCGAGGTGACGTTGCGTGCGGCGAAGTGAAACGTCGTACCGTTCGATTTGTCTGTGCAACAAGATTCAACTCCCCATCCCCCCTCCCCCACACACTTTTTTAATTCTCAAATTGTTTATTAGATGTTTACTGGTTGGGGTTAGAGAAGGTCTTTGGGTTGGGATCAATTTATCTTATAAATGGAAGCAAATTGGCGTATTTTTTTTTAGAAGAATCGTCTATGTCTATGGACACTTTAACACCTGAAACGAGCCATATAATGGTATTAAAAATCAAGGACTATATATAATTTCTTCGCTATTATTGGCCCATCATTATTTACGGCTGATAGTTGCTGATCATAGTTACGCAGTGGGCCTGGCTTGTCAAGTTGAGTTGCCCGTAGCTGGAGGGTATGCCTAAGCCAAAGTCTTGGTATATTATGGTTGATAGTTTCTGATCATGGTTGTATTTATTGGTTGAATTTATATGGTCCAGACCTCCTGTATCCCTATCTGCTTCTCCACTACACATTAACTACCACGAAAGTTGCCATTTTTGCTTTAGTAATTCAGTTTATCCTTCGTGATATATTCTGAATGCGTAATGAGCTAACTTGGGGGCCCACAGATCGGAATTTTAATTAATTAAATAATTAATTAATCTATTGTTTGAAACAAAAATGTAAACAAAACACGCGCATGTGCAGAACGGACTTGACAGCCTCTTTAAGTAGAAAATGTTATGACTTTGCTCGCACACTTCAATGTTGTTATAGGACATGTATTTTATTTTATATATTACTTGGGGCTAAGTAGCAGCAGTTTTCATAATAGCAATTTCTGTTCTGAAGCCACTATGTTTTGAAAAATAATGTCATTTAACTGTATATAATTACTTTGTTATATTTTTGTCCCTTTGACTCATCAACGGGAAACAGCTGGCACTCAGTTGTTTAATCTCTTGCCCTCTAATGTACACAACTATGCTATTTCTATTCATGAAGGGGAGAGTGCATTGGCTGTGACAGTTGGATTGACATTTGTGGCTGGATTTGCATATACTTTTCCCTGAATGATAGATGTTTATGTTTTGTGTGCCGCAGTTTGGCGAAATCCCTAGTTAGCAGTAGTAGGACATTGGATATTCTAGTGTCACAGAAAATTTGGGAAATGTCTGGCAAATAGACAGATCCCCTGCCCCAGTACAGAATGACAAGGCTGTTTATCTTACATGTCTGATGCACAACTGCCTCTATCACAAATCGGTGAAGAAGAGCTCATTTTGTTGTGTATAATCTAAAGCCTATTATAAACTGTTGTTCCACAAAAAAATTGTATACAGGCCCCTGCCTAGATTTTCCTGCCAAGCAAACGTTTTTAGAGAATTCCCTTTGTTATTATGCTACGCATTGGAGAGTCAGAATGGAGAACATAATTTTTTGCGCATAAATTTGAAAGTTGTCTGACAGCAAATTTCAAGTGTCAAGGAGACTAAAAGAGTGAGTCTATATTGTAAATTAAACAATTCTTGCATTGAATTTTCGAATTTATATTGTTGAATTGGCATATAATTACATCAGTTTGTAGTCTGAAATATGAATAGGGCGAACTAAAACGGTATACATTTAAAAAATGAAACTGTTCGGACCAAATTTTGCATAACCTAAAATTGCCATCTGTCGTTTGAAAAGGCGTTTGCATGTTGTTTTTAATATTAAATAAATACATATAGTTTTTGACGATATACATACTGTGTCGATTTCCTATCACCATAATTGTTAACCTCTTCATTGGCGGCACAAGAAGGACACGAAACCAGTCTTAAAAATAGAGAAAATAGCTCGTGTATTGTCTTCTATTCTTGTCTAATCTTGTTTGGCTATCTTTAAATATGGAACGGGGAATGCGGGAATGGGGGAATCCGGGAATGCGGGAATGGGGAATGCGGGAAAGCTCCAACTTCATTAACTTATGACAAGTATTAAAACGTATGCCATGAACGTCTTTTGTTGTTTCAGAGTATATTCTTCACTCGTACTCGTGGTTTTAGTAATTTCCTCATCTATCAAAGCATATACTGATAAAAAACCTTGAAAAGAAGTTATCTTAAGGTGGCTCTTACAGTTTTAGGTCTGTGTTGTGGAAATTTTGTCCGCGCGCTAGATTAGTAGTGCTACGCGCGACACGCATGGTCGAAGTTGCATGCGTGGTGGGTTTTTTAAAATTGCGCCGTGATATACACGCGCGAGCCTTCGTGGGATTGTCGGCTGGTCGCGCGGGGAAATTGAAATCCTGATTTTTTTGACGTCACATAGATAAAAATAAATGTATTTTTCTCGTGTTTCCTTCGGTAAAATTTTTTAAAACTTTACACACTTTCCTGTAATCTTGAAGTGCGTAAAATGTGCAAGTTTTAAGAAAATCGTACGATCCGAACTTTTTTATTCCAAAAACAGGGCTTTTTGAGGATTAAAAAAAATTCTCGTACGATTTTTTAAAATGCTATCATTTGAAGGATTGCAAAAAATTAAAAAGTTTTACCGAAGACATTTTCAAAAACTATCAAAGAATCTGCAAATTGGCCCTTTTTAAAATCGCTTTGTTACCATGGCAACGGGGAATTTTAACGACATTTTTTATTTTTCGTAATTCCCGATATTGTATCAGTTATGTGGCCAAGTTTCGTGATCATACTTTGCAAGATGATAAAATAATGTTTTTTTTGGATATAATTGTGTGCATGCTGTACAATCAAAACTGTAGGGAGCCACCTTAAAATATTCGTTTGTTAAAGGGTATGGGCAATGAAAATTGCTTCATCTATTTTATTGCTTCATCTGAAAGAGCATGAAAAAATAAGCCGATTGGCCGTTTACTGCTCTATTCGATCTCATCTGGTTCCGAAGTTATACGCAAAAATGTGCAAAATATAAATTGCTGATTCAGCACAATGTGTGACGTCATAAGCTGGGTAAGTATTTTATTGAATAGTAAACTAAAGCATAGCTGAGTTATTATTGGCTCAAATCAAATGAAATTTTGCATACAGATAGTACATGATGAGACGCATGGGAAAATACTTCTAATTTCGTTGTCAAGGCAACACAGTCGTTCCCAGGCCCCTTACACTGATTTTGAATAACTAGTTGCATTTCTCTATGTGTATGTCATTTTCGAATTATTATCATGCAAGTAAACTTTCGGCATGCATAGGCATCGTACACATACTTCTGATATTATTTTATTTTTATCAGTGCCTTGAATAAAGCTGTTTTATAAAATTGGCGCAAGGGGCCTGGGAACGACATTGTTACCTTCGCAACAAAATTGGAAGTGTTTTTCCATGCGTCTCATCATTTACAATCAGTATCCAAAATTTCATTTGATTTGGGCCCATAATAACTGAGCTATGCTTCAGTTTACTATTCAATAAACATACTTACCCCGGTAATGACGTCACACGTTGTGCTGAATCAGCAATTTATATTTTGCACATTTTTGCGTATAACTTCGGAACTAGATGAGATAGAATAGAGCATTAAACGGCCAATCGGCTTATTTTTTCATGCTCTTTCAGACGAAGCATTAAAGAGAATAGGTTACGACTAATGCCTTTGTTTCATATATTTTACATATTGTATATTGACATAATTATACCAAATAAAGTATAGAAATAATTTTTTACCAGGCAATATGTACAGTGGAGACCTGAATTAAGAGCAAAAACCAATAGACCATTTCCGAATTACACTCTAGAATAACACCAGGTTGAGGCTCAGTGCTTATCAGTACTCAAAAAATTAGTCTCTGACAGTGTCTGTGGTCAATGTGAAACCTAATTGAGAAATTGTCAATAGCATTTCAATGTAGTATGATCAGTGCTTAATGTAGTATGATCAATGTAGGGTTTGGCTAAGTGCTTATCAGAACTCAAAAACATTACATTTTCGTACGGGTGCCAAAATTTAAACTCTTCACATGAAACAACCGTAATTGTTCTTTTCAAATTAAAATATTTAGATTAATCTATTAACGGGTTTCTACAACCGGCCACTGACAATTAGCGCATATATATATAATCTCTATAATTGTGCTAAACTTAAAATTTACAGTCTCTTAGAACATGGACTATGGTTAGAAGAAAACACTGTTCCACCTTCTATTTTTTAACCAGATTAATAAAGGACCCAGCCGAACTCTCCAACGAGCCTATTACGGGCGATGTTGCGATGAAAATATGATTAAAAGACGAATAAACGACGAAATACAAAGACGAACAGGCTTCGTGATAACAAGAAAAAGCAAAAGCTTCAAGAGCACTTTGAAAACGAGAAAAAATAGTCAAACTACGGTATACAAGCAATATTCGTAGTCGTTTAATAAACGGTATATTTTTAAAATTATCTATATTTTAAGTGTTTTATTATATTAATCCAGGCAATGCCATGCATTGTTATTAATAGACAATCCCCATTATAGACTAATTTTTTATCTTGGCAAAAAAGTATTATATTCCCGGAAAGAGCATACTAAAATTAGTACAGTTGCAAAGCTTGGTTGCAAAATGTTGTAAAATGCGGGAAATATGGCTTTGTAGAGAAATGCCGAAAATAGCAGCAATTTCCGCACGTAATAACACAATAGTCAAAATTTGCAAATTTTGCAAGGCTATATTTTCCGCATTTTACAACATTTCGCAACCAAGCTTTGCAATTTAACTAATTTTAGTATGCTATTTCTAGCTGTGGTGATTTATTTGCATCGCCTCGCCCTGTTTTAAAATTAGTCTATAACGGGAATTGCCTATTGTTTGTGCATTTGCAAAAGGGATATGTAAGATTATTACAATATTAAATTATTCAAGGTGTTAACTTTGAAAAGTTAAATTTGAATAATACTGAAAACGTAACGTCAAAAACTAATAATTATTAAATTTGAAAATCTACTCCTCAAACGACAGTTAACAGTTCATGAAGTTTTAATTATCTATGTTTTATCGACGCTTTATATCAATATGCTTGAGAAGATTTGTTTTTTATCCAATGGAGAAATCGGTGGACTAAATACATCATTTTACAATAAGTTTTGGGTTATATATAATGATTCGAATGACCGAGGGGATTCTGCATGAATGTATTTCTAGTATGGAAATAAAATTTCACATACTACATCAGGTGATATAATTATATCATATTATATTATTAATGTTTAATTTCGTGTACACATTGCATACGGGAAAAAAATGTGTATATATATATATATATATATATATATATATATATATATATATATATATATATATATATATATATATATATATAGATAGATGAAAAAATACAATATATATATATATATATATATATATATATATATATATATATATATATATATATATATATATATATATATATACATATAATTTCCATATTTCCGTGGCTGGGTCTTGAACCCGCGACCTTCGAATTACTAGATCGACGCTCTACCAACTGAGCTACACGGTCAGCCTGCCGCGGCAGACTTTATCTTTCTGCTTACGCTGGGTATGGAAATTATATAATATACTGGAGAACATTTTCATCTTAACATATTACGGAGTGTACAATTATATATATATATATATATATATATATATATATATATATATATATATATATATATATATATATATATATATATATATATATATATATATATATACAAACAGGTTATAACACTGCCACGACTCCAAGTGAAATTATTTAATAAAAAATATATATCGCTTTAAGTTTTCGGCAGCATGCCACCGCCTTCGTCAAAAAGTAAATGAATATAGTAAATTACTCTCCTTATATACCACAATATAAGTGATTAAACTAATTAAAGCAATATAAACAAAGCCTACGGAAGCCTACAGAAGCCACGTTTTCGTGATTTTACTTTCATCTACGTAATTGCAATACAGTGGATTTCCTTTCAACACATAGTTAAATCTTTCTCCTGCTGACAGTCTAAAAATCTCAAGAAAAATTCATTAACCTAGATTCCCACATTCCCGCATTCCCCGTTCCCTATTTTAAAGATAGCCGATCTTGTTTTACTCTATTTTTTGTTTACACTCAGTTAGAAACAAGAAGTGGTTGGCCTCGGCGAGAGTTCATGACCATTTCGTGAGCAATCATGCAGTTCCTCCACTGATCTGAAATAGGACTGGATAACGCATCTATAGTATACAAAAGTGACAGCATGAGCTCCACCTTTGAATTTACTATATGAGTAAATTCTTAAACACGTCCGAATTTATCATTATGATAAATTCGCGGCAAATTTTGAATTTATCATAATAATAAATTCGCGGCACCTAACACTAACCCTAACCCCAACCCCAACCCAAACCACTAACCCCTAACCCCTAACCCTAACCCCTAACCACTAACCCCTAACCCTCATTTTTTTTAACTTTTTAAATTTTTTTTAACTTTTTTAAAAATCTAACTTTTTAAACTTTTTTTGCTTTTCAAAACTCTTTTAAAACTTTTTTAAAAACTATTTTTTTAAAAAACATGAAAAAACATTAAAATTTCCTGAGAATATTCGTCCAGTAACAGTAATTATTATATATTTTGAGTTGATTTTGTATGAAAGTAGCAAAACGAGCTCGTGTTCATGATAAACAAAGTTTTTCAGGTTTTTTAAAAAAATAGTTTTTAAGAGAGTTTTTAGAAGTTTTAAAAGAGTTTTGAAAAGCAAGAAAAGTTTAAAAAGTTAGATTTTTAAAAAAGTTAAAAAAATTTAAAATGTTAAAAAAATTAGGGTTAGGGGTTAGGGGTTAGTGGTTGGGGTTGGGGTAAGGGTTTACTTAGTGTTAGGTGCTGCGAATTTATTATTGTGATAAATTCAAAATTTGCCGCGAATTTATCATAATGATAAATTCGGACGTGTTTAAGAATTTACTCATATAGTAGTAAATTCAAAGGTGGAGCTCATGCTGGTTACTTCCGGTTTCACTTTTGTATACTGTAGATGCGTTATCCAGTCTTAGTACAGATCAGTGAGTTCCTCGGGTTATGTATACACTGATCTGAAAGTTACACTGGAGGGATATTTATTAGAAAACTATTTCAAAGTAAACCAATCAGGAGCGCAGGGGCATATCGCCCACTCTCCTGCCGTTTCCCAAGGGAGACAAGGGGGATAGTGCCCTTTTTGACTTTATGGAAATGTTTGAGATGTTTTAATAAATAATTTAAAAATCATTAGTACATGTTCGCCGCAAACCCCAAAATCGAGAATTCAAAAATGTTTTTCTAGAAAAAAATGCACATCACTTTTATCTGGCGTCCATTCGACTAAAACACAAATTCTGGTGGTTTACATCATAACGTTTCCAAAAACTACTGTGGACAGGGGGGGGAGGGATGGAGAGATAAGAGAGCCTGTACCGGTTTTGAAGGATTAGTCCAAAATTCAAGTGGGATTCGGGATACTAAGAGAAATATTGGTTGGAAAGCGGGATTTTATATCATCGCGGGAAGCGAGATTGTTAAAATACGATGCCGGGCGAGATGCGGGAATCCATGATTAGTGGGATACGCTATATATCAACAAAACTTGCAGCTGTATTTCAGCAATTATTAATCTGTATCTGATCTGTTGTCATTAATTTTGTTTGCGTGCTCTAAATTTACGGTTATTTGAGGAGGATATTGAACATTCGTCCCCCCATGTAACATGTATTGTTACGGCTTACGGGTTTGGCTTTGAACACCGGTTTTTTCTGGCCCTTCCCCAAAAAATGAGGCTTGTTGTCCGACCGATATTCAAATTGGTTGCCTCTAGGTTGACGAGAATTGGCGAAACGATTATCGTAGCGATATGTGGAGCGATTGTTCCGAGGTTGCCGGTTTCGGCTAACGCCAAGGGATTGACTTATATTGCTCGTTTCTTTGGCGTCTCTCACTTGTTTGGCCAAATCATTGCCATGGTACTCCGTAGTGGACGTAGACTGATGATGTATAGAATCGCATGTTAGCGCACTATAAGAAGATATTTATTTATCAGCAGTTCAAAGGTCAGCTGTCGCAAATGATACAATACTTATTGCTATACAAACTACAAAGAGCCAATTATTACATCAAAACTGAATAGTATACCGACTTCTTTGCATTGTATATTCCAAAATAATCCTGTCGCTCATATATATGCTATATTTTGATTTGAAGCAAACGCCCGAATTCACTAAAATACTCACACAAGGGGCGCATATTCTAACCGCATTACTGACAGAGGGACTAGCTAACAGTCGTGGGTCGTGGGTGGGTAGAATGTCGTGGGTCGTGGGTAGAATGTCGTCGGTCGTGGGTAAAAAGTCGTGGGTCGTGGGTAAAAAGTCGTAAGTCGTGGGTAAAAAGGCGTGGGTCGTGGGTAAAAAGGCGTGGGTCGTGGGTAAAAAGGCGTGGGTCGTGGGTAAAAAGGCGTGGGTCGTGGGTAAAAAGGCGTGGGTCGTGGGTAAAAAGGCGTGGGTCGTGGGTAAAAAGGCGTGGGTCGTGGGTAAAAAGGCGTCGTGGGTATCGTGGGTCCCGAATAAAAAGTCGTGGGTTCCAAGCAAAATATTTCCATATATTTACCTTTCTCCCTTTGGAATGCGTGTTTTTTTTTCGTCTGAGGCTTTCCCAAACTATGCCCAAATATGCATAGCTTAGAGCGCGTTAAGGCCGGGTTTTTGATATCGGCAGATCGGTTTATGAATATTATAACCAAGTGTGGATGAAACAGTTCAACTTCACGCCCCATATAGCTCAAATATTTGGACGTTATAATCTTATAGACAGATAAATTAGTTACTGCAATTCTTCAATAAGAATATGGCTCAAGGCCACATGTACGAAAGCTGAGTAGCACTATCCACTCGATATTATAGTCAAATTTTTATAACCGGCAATGGCATCATATGTTTTCAAAGCTATATATGGAACTGCGGAGTATAGCTAACCATTTAATTAATGAAATAATATGACATTTGACTTATATATGGTCTTCATGTATATACTATACAAAGAATTCGAAGATCGCCGGTCTGCAAAATAGTGATGCATCGATATCCATATCGGTAATTTTGTTGTTGATATTACCGAGTCATCGACATCGTCGTAAACATTCAAACAACAACAACCAATGTTGCTGTTATTTAAAACTGCTGAAGTCTATCCTAAACGATTTCTGAAATATCGCAAACTACAAACGGAACAAACCTTGCATGTAAACAATGCTACTCCGGTTGTTATTAAATAAGCGCTGTGAAATTTCCAAATTCCAACTTGCCATTGACTTCGCTAAAACTTGATGCTCAAGAAATATGTAGAAGTATACCTCTCTGTTATCAAACCTACGGTAAAATAATCCGACAAAAGCCTACTGAAAGACAAGTCAAAGCATGAATGTTACAAAATACTGTATGTGTCACTATGTGACTGTATATTTGTAACTTATATGTTTGACATTAGAAAATACAAATCACATCATGATAAATTTGACACTAGATTCACTACTTCTTGGTATGTATACATCATGGTATGTATTTAAGTGAAATCTCTCAAATGCTTTCTTTTATTTTTCCCTAGTAAATTAACAGACATTGCATTAAATTAACACTGTCCGAGTGGAAATTTCTCGCTTATTACTGTAAGAACATGGATCAACAAATTAGTGAAGCCCTGAATGTCAGAATTTAGCTATTTATGACAGGCTTGACAGCACTATTTCCTATTGAAGAATTACAATATTTATCTGTCTATAAGATTACAACGTCCAAATATTTGAGCTATATGGGGCTTGAAGTTGAACTGTTTCATCCACACTTGGTTATAATATTTATAAACCGATCTGCCGATATCAAAAACCCGGCCTTAACGCGCTCTAAGCTATGCATATTTGGGCATAGTTTGGGAAAGCCTCAGAAGAAAAAAAAACCCGCATTCCAAAGGGAGAAAGGTAAATATTACCGAAATCAGTAGAGTGTCTTTTCCGGAAGTTGAAAAGACAGTCGAAA
>CACRXK020015798.1:0-11911 GCA_902702795.2 Paramuricea clavata
ACTCGCAGGTCGTGTTTTATTAGGTCTAAAGCCACTCGCGCTGCGCGCTCGTATCTTTAAACCTAATAAAACACTCCTGCTCGTTTATTAAACAGTACCTATCGCGCCTTTAAAAGTTATATCCGCGATTTATCCTTTTGGATGAAATATGGATGACTTTCATGACAATAGAAGCCGTTCGTTCGTCCGCTATTCATCCGTCTGTCCTCAGTTCCATCCGTCCGTCTATCCGTATCCTCGTTTTATCCTTATCCTAATTTGATGCACAAGCCAATTATAGCAACATGCATAAATTGGTTGAATACAAAACAACATATTTCATAGAGAATATTTTTTGAAACTAAAGTTGATTTTCCTTGATTAATCATGTAACATTTCCTTGATATGACTTCAAATATTGGATTTTGTTTTAAATTGAACTTCTTATTCTTAATGAGATGGTAGTTTTACAGTGCATACTTATGATTATCAAAGGAATCGCCAATCATAATCATGAGTGCAAGACTGCAAGAATTTTTTCTTGCATTAAAATAATTATAAATTTTCGTGTCGTTTTAAATTAATGAATCGGTACGTCAATCACATCGATTCAAACGCATCTACTTCTTACAGACGCACGCATGCATGATAAATCAATTAGAATACATGATCATGTTTGATATGACATCACTATGTGAAGCACACAAAGGATTTATAAATCATGTGATCCCGGTGCAATACTCTTACCAACTGCACGAGCTAGCTACATTCGAATCCAGTTGGTGAACTTTAACCACAAGTTCATGTAGCAAATATATACTTTGGTGACCCCGTGCAAGGCTATAGCCTCCTCCGCAGGTATCTCACCCGGGAATTAAATTGGGTGGTCAACACCCATTTGCAGGCTAAAACCCCTAGAGATGCCTGTGGGGGTAGGCTAATGCATATGCATGATAAAAAAGTAAAATTCATACTTTTTATAAGCGAGAATTTGAAACGTTACACTGCATGCATATTACGTCTTTCAAAGAGTGCCTACATTTGATTCTCATCATTAAACGCAAGAAATAAAATGTTACCAATTTATGATATTACTAATTTGTGTTTTATTAATACACCGTACTGTACGATTCATCTATTATTGTAGAGAATATTTGGCTATATGTTTTGGGCGTGCACACATAAAGTTTTCTAATTTGTTTCCTAGTTCCGAAATGCTCAAAGGATAACCTGGACATTTTCATTGTACTGGATGGCTCCCAAAGTATCCAAGCATTTAACTTTGAGAGACTTCGGAAATTCCTATCCAACCTCGTGGGACAATTCAAAATTGGCGAGTTCGAGAGTCGTGTGGGGTTGATGCAGTTTAGTAACAAGTTTCGCACCGTGATTGAGTTTGATTTTGGAAAACATAAAACCACCAAGGATATCCAAAACAATATTAAAACGCTCGTGCACCAACACGGTAACCAGACCTTCGCTGGAAATGCTTTGAAACATGTGAATAAGCATGTAAGTTTATGCGTTAATGAATTAGTTTAAAACGTATAATTTGCATAATTTGCTATAATTTACAATCTTTGTCAAAAACTATAGGACGTATATGCCGTGCCCCTCCCCCCTCGTTCAATGTTGGGCGCCCACAAAACCATTATCTGCCTGCATGTCGCCAACATTGAAACAGGTGGAGGGGGCGGGGGTAGGGGAGAGTAAATAAATGTATAAAAAGACTAAAATACATATGAATGCATGTAAAAAACTAAGTAGCCCCAATGTATATTGTCAAATATTGTAGTTGTTTCTATGATTGCAAAGAGCAGCATTATTGTCCCCTTAGCCCTTTTCGAAGGGTTATGATAATAAGAAGCAAAATAGTTGCCGTCTGTAAAGTCAAGTTAACCGGAACTCCTATTATTTAAGATTTGACGACAACATGTATTTGAAAAATCTGCATGAAGACTATCGTTTATTTGACAGAAGTTATCGAGCGGCTCTATATCACCAGTGATCACTGTCTAACCAACCAACCAACCAACCAACCAACCAACCAACCAACCAACCAACCAACCAACCAACCAACCAACCAAACCAACCAACCAACCAACCAACCGACAAACCAGAAAACAGGACCAATAATCGCTAGATAGACTGGACTGAATATATTGGACACGTTCAGATTTTACTTCCACTACCACTACCTTGCACTAGCTCAATACACATTTGATTGCATGGTTAATCCGATGGATTAAACGCATCTTATTGATCAATGGTATTGCGGTAGCAGTAGCAGTAGTGGAAGTCAAAATTGGAACCAATCATGAGTCAATCTAGAGTCCGGGTGGGCTCTATAACAAACATACTTGCAGGGAGGTGAGTCCGGGATTGGACGCACCGAGGGTGGCTGCAAGTTTCCCAAACTCATCGAGAGAAGCGAGGTGAGTTCGGGAAACTTCCAGCCACCCGAGGTGCGTCCAATCCCGGACTCACCGAACCTGTAAGTATGTTTGGTTTTTATCACATGCCATTTCGGTAAAATACTAAAAAATACTGAAGAATTAATTTTATACGCATTTTACTTTTTAAAAAGTATATAATTTCGTGTTTGGATAACGAACATTTTAGCCGCCAATATACTACGCAAACAAACAAACTTAGGCTTAAATTAAAGCTAAAAAAAATCTCTACAATACTCCCTTATTCTTGAAAAGAGAAAATGAACACATTCTGCGAAAACAATGCCAAGACTTATATAAATCTACTCGTGCCGAACAAATTTCGGCGGCCATCTTTCTTTTTTTCCACTTTGAATACAGAATATTCCATTTTCATCACACAAAATAAAAAAAATAATAATTATAAAACAATTAAAAACAGCTAACTTATTTTTTTATTTAAATCTTCATCTGAAATTTGTTCAACTCGCTTCATAATGGCCGCCGCCAAAACATCAATCTCGAACCAGTGAACTCTAATAATAACTGGAAGGCTAACTCCTATGATCAAAGTCTATGATTCGTTGAAGCCGGCGCGCGGGAAAATCAGCTTTCAAAAGGACTAAGGAGAGTTTCGAGGAGTGAAAAAAATTCTGCCAAAAGTTTGTTTTCGAGCAAAAATTTGCAAGAAAAACACTTTTTCCATAGGAATACAACAATGATTGGGATTTAAACCAGGTTTTCCGAGTAGTTCCAACTGTTTTACATCTCTCTGCAGCAAAAAGTAAGGAGTTTTGCTTTTGTATTTTGAAAAAATGACGAAAGTTTGGACGTGCCGAAGGAAACCTCGCCGTTCAACTAAAAAATATATACTATAAAACATTTTGACAGTCCCAAAATTTATGTTGTACTAAACCCTAGGTATTGTTATTGATCCTGAGCTTTTAGTCCTTGTTTTAGTCGCACTTAAACATAAATAAATTGGCGTTTTTCAAGTGATGTCATTTTCGTCATCGGCATCTTGTTGGCCACTATGAGCACTTTGAATATGGCAATATTTTTGTCAATTTTCAAATGCTTTTTTTTCGACCTTAAAACGTTCAATCTTCTTGAAACTTCGCATACAGATGTATTTTGCATGGGTATAAAAAATTCCTGAGGTATGACGTCTTAGTTTTACCTTAAACTTCCAAAAACTCAGAAAAAGCAGCCTAAAACGCGCGGTTTTTCAGACCGTTCATGCTTATGGTCGTGTTTTTTCGTAATTTTTTGCTAATACGTGATTTGTTTGCTTTGCGAATATTAAATTCATTTATCACACTACTAATATAAATTAAATTTGGTAGTATAACTAATATTTTTGGGCAATATTTTTCTGATCAAAAAATGTGCATATTTTGAAAAAAAAAATTAAAAAGGACTGGGTCTACCTACAAAAAAAGCTTCAAGCACGGCTTCAATTTCCCCCCCTGACTTAGCCTTCCAGTTATTATTAGAGTTTACTGTCTCGAACCCACCTCCTAAACTTACGTCAGCAGGTGGGTTCGAGATTGAACGCACCTCCTCGTAGCCAATAGGAAAGCCGCTAATACGCTAGGTATGAGATAATAGTTTGACTGATTATATGTAATCTGACTGGATGGACTCATTGACAGACTACTTTATTGGTTGTGTCGCTGCTACTCCATCTTCATTGGGATTTATTTCATCAAGTAATTCTTGCGTTGCTACTTGTTTAGTGCGGTGGCTGACCGTTTCGGGATGGTGTAAATAACATAAAATTTTAGAACATTTGTTAGAATATCTTTCTTTACATCTTCTAGGTGTTCCCAGCTGGAAATGCAAGTGGTCGTCCAGATGCTGAAAAGGTCTTGCTGTTGATAACAGATGGCCAACCGCACGACCCTGAGGTTGCCTTGGAAGAGGCAGTTAAACTAAAGAAAAAAGGAGTTCATTTAATCACAATTGGAGCAGGAACTGAAAAGTGGATAAGCAAGTTAAAATTGTTTCTCAATCGCCTTGGATCTAAACCAACTCACAATCACCAAGAAGAATTCAAATATTTGCAGAGGATTACACATAAATTGGTGAACGACATTTGTGGAAGCAAAGAAAGGCAGCCTGCTAGTACGTTTTTTCGACCACATTAATATTTTATAAAGCTATTTTGAAACTCAGATTCATGTTATCAGTAAGAACCTGGAATTTGAGATGTAAGATGTTTAAACTTTAAACATATAGTCAATCCAGCTCGAAGCACCAAGATTTCGGTTGCTATAGTTGTGCTCGCTTATTTTTCTTTGTGTACTTAATCTTTAACCTAATTCCCAAATTAAAAGAAATGCTGTAATCTCTTACAACACTTTCTTTACAGCTCCTCACAAGTGTTTCCAGGAGAAAAAGGACATTCTGATCATGATGGATGGATCAAAATCAATTGGCAAGAGAAAGTTCAAAAAAGTGAGATCATTTCTACAAGACTTTCTATCCCGAGTGGATGTTGGATCATCTCGAATTCACGTCGGCGTTATTGAATTCAGTGACAGTCACACAACAAGTATTGAGGTTTCACTTAATCAGTATACTACCGTAGAAGATCTAGTCGCGGCTGTGGCTAAAATAATGTACCAAGGAGGGAAAGAAGCAGATCTGCTTGACGCACTCAGGACGGCAGATTCAACGGTAAGAAACTATGTTACAAACTATGTTATAAAAAATAGGAAAGAGATTATATTTATAAGGAAACTTATAGAAAGCTAATAAAAAGCCTAGACTTATAGTTATTAAGAAAACATACATGGTTTGAAAATCGGGAAATTTGGGACCTGCTCATTCAGGTTTCAGTCATTGCGTTTTGCCGTGGGCTTTTGGAGGTGTGGCGTCAAGAAAACATGTCTATATATCAACTGGCCAAAAAATGGTCTTCATTTTATTTGATCTCTTTCAATGATTTTATTAGCTAAAAGAAAATCCTTTACCTTTTTTGATTAGCAAGAATTTGAGGATTCGAATTTGGCAACAAGAACAGGTTTATTCTTGCTTTAGGCCATTATTTTCTGCTACCCTTCTGTTCTACGTTCGACGCAATCATAAAAATGCCCCAAATTGAGATACCTTTGACTATTTTAGTTCTAGCTTTGATGGCTTGCATTTGCATTATTCAACATATAGGCGCTTCCACGCCTTCCAAATGGAACAATAAAGCCTGGGAATCAGACTCGAACCGGCTATACACAACCATGGAATTTCACTTGATATTTAACGAGATTAAGGATTAAATAATGATTATTAATAATTACATATTGCTGCTGAAAAAATGTAGCTAACCGCTTTGCTATACAGGGTGTATAAAAAAAACTGCACAGATTTGAAATTGCTCTTAAATTCGCAAAACAGCTATTAATATCCAGTTTTTGATGTATATAGCTTCTTTGGGTACTTATAATGAAGAAAAATGGAAAAAATTTCTCGAACTCAAATTTTGTAAACCAGGGGGGGGGGGTCTTTTCAAACAAACTAAAAATGGCTTGCGCACGAAATTTAAAAGCTTTAATCATATTTTAAGTTAACAGATGGAACATTTGTTGGGTTTTTAATTACTGTACAAAATTTCAGACAATTTGCTTTAGTTTAAGCCCTTTAACTATTCATTTTTCTCTAAAAAATTTGCCTTAATGCATGCTTAATTTTAATGCCTTTACCTAATTTGCATCAGCAATATGCATATGCAAATTAGGCAAAGGCATTGATGATTTTTTAAGAAAAAATGCAAATGGATGATTTTTTAAGAAAAAATGTAAGTTTGCGTGAATGGTTAAAGGGCGTAAACTGAAGCAAATTTTTTTGAAATTTTGTACAGTAATTAAACACCCAACAAACTTTCTATCTGTTAACTTAGCATATGATTAAAGCTTTTAAATTTCGTGCGCAAGCCATTTTTAGTTTGTTGGAAAAGACACACACCCGTGGTTCACAAAATTTGAGTTCGAGAAATTTTTTCCATTTTTCTACATTATAAGTACCCAAAGAAGCTATATACATAAAAACTGGATACTAATAGCTGTTTTGCGAATTTAAGAGCAAATTTCAAATATGTGCAGTTTTTTTTATACACCCTGTATTTATTATAAGTTTGCGTATATTTACTTTTAACTGCGATCTATTTGTTATTTATAGGTTTTAACCGGCAGCCATGGTGACCGTATCACAGCGCCAGATACCATTATCATCTTTACAGATGGTAACTACAATGACGAAGGCATCCCAGAAGTTCTCAAAAAATTAAGAAAGAGAAAAGTTCGTATTGTAAGCGTGGGAGTTGGAGGTCAAGGGAAGAACTTCAAACAGGTCAAGGTCGACGCGCTCGCTATAGGGACTGGGGATGTGTATGATCTTACGAATTTGGAATCGTCTGAGTTTATAGATGATATCGCTCCGAGTACGTGTAAAATGACCTCATGCACATCAGGTAAACTGAAATAGTTTTTTTTGTTAACCGAGGAGGCCGAACAATAGCTTCTAAATAAGAATAGAGAGCTTGAGCATGCGACCTTTTTAAAAACACGGACGCTAACCGGAAGTTATCGCGGAGCAATTGTCAGGGACGCCGGAACGACGAGAGGGCAAAGGGGGCAGTCTTTCGTCGAAGGGCACTTTTGAATTGATATATATTAAAGGACGTTTACGAAACATCTGGAGTTTAACGCTGCCATAATCACGTTTCTGATTTGTAAAGAAAGAGGGAGGTCTGCGGTTCTCCCCCAGAGGATTTTGATATTTTTGAAGCTCAATGACTGCATTTCTGGCACAAAAGAATTCAGCCAAAAATGCCCAAAATGACTGTTGTCATACGCGAAATTTGAGCTATATAGAGACTCGTTTGAATCAAGTTCCTTCAAGTAATTTTACTTTTCTCATGTATTGTTATCGCTTTAAAGTTATCTTAACTTCGCCCTCCTTCTCAGCCCAATTTCTTTTCAGAGGTATTTGCGAAAAATATGAGGTGACACGCACGTTAATAGCGAATTGGGACAACACTGGAATCATGTAAACTTAATTTTCATACATTTCTTACAGTTTTCCAGCTAAAGTTTGTTATATCATATACTTTATATAGTTCTCTAATAACAAGACCGAATTCTTTCTATTAATAACAAATATTTTCCTTTAATCAAAAGGCCACCTTCGCTCCCCTTGCCCCTCCTGGTAAAGGGCAAGAGGGGCAGCTGCCCCTCCTGGCCCCCCAGTTCCGGCGTCCCTGCATGCAATTATAGATGGCGATTGATGGCGTCCGCAGTTCTTGTGTGAAATCACGAACATAAAACTTCGTTGACTGCCTTTCTTGATCTCGAACTAGAACTGCTAACCCAATCACTCGCCATCTGCAACGGCTCAATTTAAAACGCCGCAAACATATCAAAATTCTTTTACAGCTGCTCCAAAATGTTCGCCAGAAAATCAAGATATCCTATTTCTTATGGATGGTTCGGTCAATATTGGCAGCGCATTTTTCCGGCTAGGGCAGAGGTTTGTTAAACGTCTCATAGACAAGATGACTATTGGAAAGAATACAACGCACGTGGGTGTCATGCAGTATGGTTCTGCTGGACGAGTTTCACACGTATCAAGGCTAACCACGAATAACTTGCGGAGTCAAATCAGTAATCAAATTTCTAGGATGGTTTATATGGATGAACGGCGGGACTCAGATTTGGCTTATGCCTTGTCCATTGCCAGCGATACGGTAAGCTTTCGAAATATCGAAATATTGAAATGTAAAAATTAACCCATCGATCCGTAATGTAAACCACGTTGTGCGGTGAAGGCACATCCTTTTGGATGATTATTTTTAGCGTGATGTGAGTTGGCGCACAACATGCGATTGAGCAAAAACTCGTCACTAAAGATGGAGTTTCTTACATTTTGCAATAAATCAACATGTAGCTAACTGGATCTAAACGTTTCCTTTGGGCAAATTGAAACCAGTGGCGGCGCCAGGGGGAGCAAGGGGGGGCAAATGCCCCCTAATTATTTTTTGCCCCCTCCCTCCCATTTCCCCCCCCCTCAAAAAAATTTATTAGTCACTGAGAGCGACTAAAGGCTACACAAGCGTTTTGTCGTTATCGGAAAATGTATAGCTTATAAGTTGTCATTACCCATTAGTGAATGCGCGTATACATGAAACTCTCTTTTACAGTTTCAATATTAGTTTGTAAATCTCTGAATGGTAAAACTTGCCAATACTCCAATAATACGTTTCAAAAAGGACAAAAAAGCTTTAGTTTTGCAAAGTTAAATTCTCAAACATGTAAAGGCCCACACAGACCGGACGTGATTCGGCAACGCGACGCGAATTTTCAGTTTTTAAAAACAAATAAAACCGTCAATGGATAAAAATTTTACAAAGTATGCAGACCAAATAGCTAAAATTGCTAAGTGGTCCCGAATATTTGAAAAACAATGAAAAATATTAAAGTTAAATGTCATTGAAAACTGAAAATTTGCGTCGCGTTGCCAAATAGCGTCCGGTCTGTATGGGCCTTAATTAAGCACTAATAACATGAACGTATCATGAAATTATTTGAATAAACCACATCGCATATATGGGGGGCGAATATCCTAAAGGGAGGGCGATGTTCCTGGGGCATTAATTCGCCCCTCTGGGGGGGGGCGATATTCCTAGGATATTCGTCCTCCGGGGGCGGTATTCCTAGGAATATCTCCCCCTTTTGAGAAGGGGGGCGAATCTCCTCCGGGGGGGGGGGAACAAAAGTCCTGTGACAACGGCTTGGGCAAATAGCAGTACCTTTTTAAAAATTCTATCTTGCCCCCCCAAAATATGAGTTTGCCCCTCAAATGCCCACCCAAATTGTGAGGCCTGGCGCCGCCACTGATTGAAACAAAAAATTAACCAAAATGGGCGAGGTCGAATTTTGCATCAACATACCTAACGATTAAAGTGGCCAACGTATTGGACTAAGGGTATGTTTACATTGTATCAGATCGATCGTTTTTTTTTCGTTTGCAAAATTATGTTACGCTCAGGTGTAAACAGCTTCCGCCTCTGCCCTTCTATGCCTACGTTTTTTCCTTCATATATTTACCAAAAACAAAAATATTGCAGGCGTCATTTGAAAGAGTGAGCAAACTATACCCGTCCAAACAAGGTTAGAATAGCAAGTTTTTGTTTGCCAGACGCCATCTTGAATCCCGAATTGAACTAAAAATTGCTACGATTGGTGTTTATATTGCAATGACAACGTTGCAAAAACTAATCCGGCACAATTTGACGATTACATCATTTCATATGTAAACACGAGCTCTATATATCCGTTATGGTTTTTTAACATGCATAGCCTAAAATGTGTACTTTCTTGAAGCTATACATATTTTGCTGCCATGAAATAGTACAATGAGGTGGCAAGAAAGTTAACATGCATTACAATACCACATAATTGACATTTTATCTGAAGTGGTTTTGTTTTGTTTTATTGTTTTGTTGATAACTCTGCCAGCATGCACATACAGCAACATTGAAATGGGAGAGGGGATTTTATATTGCCCAATAATTTACAAAAATAACTTTTTAATCTAAGTGTCCCACCTTTCAGTATCACTGATTATGACCAGCAGTAATATTGCCTCATGTAGGCAAAATACCGTAAACCTCCGACTATAAGCCCCCCGAATATAAGCCACCCCCCGAATATAAGCCCCCCGAATATAAGCCCACCATATAACACTCACCTCATTCCAAATATAAGCCCCCCAAATATAAGTCCCCGAATATAAGCCCAGTAGCCCACTACGTTATTCAACATTGACATTGTCTTTTAATATAGCAGAGAACGATATTTAAAAAAACATTGTCATTGTCTTTATAGCCGACTATGTGAATCAAAGCGCGTTATTGATACATGTTTATTTTCCTGTTTATGACTGACTTGTTTATTACTAACACAAAAGATCGTCCAAGTATTAGCCCCCCGTATAATATAAGTCCCCCCCCCCTTGTATAAGCCCATCAAAAATCGCTTACGAAAGTATATAAGCCTAGGGCTTATAGTCGGAGGCTTATGGTATCTTGTTAGGTTACATTGATACTTTAATTAAAAACCTTTTAATTTCAATTCCAGCTGCTTAACCCAAGAGAGAAAGGTCGTGACGTCGTTTCAAAAACCATTGTTTTAATAACAGATGGTGACATTAACGATTTCGCCGAAGTTAATTCCATGGCAAAAACTGTGCGTAACCGAGGAATCCGTATCATTGCCCTGTCTAATGGCATGAACAGCGACTATAAGACATATGTATCGTCACTCGGGCTTATCGCTTCAGGTCCAAAGGAATATTACAGAGTTGACAACTCCCAGTTTAATGAAGTTCTTGCAGAGTTAGAGAAAACTGTATGTATCTCAGAACCACAAAGTAAGTAGACTGTGATGGTTTTATACAAACCTGTTACTATTGGTCTGTCAAAATTAGGGTACCCTCCAGATATCAGGAGTACATTCTATCATTATCATTTCACTGGCAAATACAGTTTCGACTGGCTGGAGCACTTTCTCTGTAAACTGGCCATTTACCATTCATTCACACTATATGCAATGCATATACTTGTTGAAAATTATGACATCACTAAATCCAAAATAATTCCACGTTTACCGATAACACAGCTGGGCATTTTAGTCAGAAAACGTAAAAAAACTAACCACGCCTCTATACGATGGAATATCTAACTACCTTTTAACACAACCAGCCCTCGATATTTCGAAACCATTAATACGGTATGTTATTTCTCATTGCAGTTCCAGAAACGTGTTTTAGTCAAAAACGTCGAGTATTTTTTGCCCTGGATAGCTCTTCAGGGCGTGGCAAGAAAAAATTCAGAGAGGTAAAGGAATTCATGGAAAACTTGGTGACAAAACTTCAGATTGGTGTGTCAAATAGTCCTGTTGGCTTCCTACAGTATGACGATCTCACGACTTCAAGAGATCGTGTAGTGTTCGAGAAGGATGAGTCAGTCGAAGAAACCTTATCTCGTATCAAGAATATGAAATACCGTAAAGGAAGAGAGAGTTACCTTGGAAATGCTTTGAAAATTGTTAATAATCAGGTACAGTGTTAATTTTTAAAAATTTTTCAACATATGAGCTAAACTTGGGAGCAAAATTGACTCATATTACAATGTTACATTACAGACATAGATTAAAACAATCATAATTGCAGTTGGTAGCTGTTAGTTAACATGTCGAGAAATAATGGGGAACGCATGCGTATGATACTTGCTGGCATTTGATCAGAATGATCTTATGGGAGATTTAGAAGGGAAACTGAAAATATGCGTTAATAGCACGTTCAATTTTGTATTTAACTAATATTTCGATCGAATAAAGGTTGTATTTGACAACCGTCACTTGAATTTAATTAAACATCCACCCTACGGCATCATTAACTCACTTCTACTTAGCTTTCCATTGAATTCACTAGGTCTTCCCACA
>CACRXK020015802.1:0-11615 GCA_902702795.2 Paramuricea clavata
AATATATTATCTCACAGAAAGGTCCCTTTTCCAAAAATCACCCCCCCCCCCACGGGAAAATCCTTAAAAAAGGCCCTGGCGTAAGTTCGGACCAGGGTGCCCCTGGCCGCCTACCGGGATTTGGTGCCCCCAAGGTAGGGGGATCCTACATCCTTTTGAAGTACCATGAAGCTATGTCAATATGAACATTTTCCTAGTCGTTTAGAAGCCAATTTTAATAGGTTTTTTAAACTGGAAATATAAATATACAGCAAGATACACAACTATATAATAACACTATGCAGAAATTGTTTTTTACATAAACAGTGAAATGTTTGCCACTGTACTTATGCACATACAACCTTAAATGTAACATTAAATCTTAAATTTCTCGCACCTGGCCTTTATTTCAGCAAACTCGTCGATCATTTTGTCAACGGAAAGATCTATTGGGATCATGGCAAGCGCATCTATAAATCGGTTTTGTGCGATAGATGACTGAAGTCGAACGCTTTCTGCTGTAGCAACTATTACAGGTAGAGTTAAAAGCCAAGCAATTGTTAATACTAACTTAGAATAGGATGTGATCAACTCATCTTTATGAATGTGGTTACGTTGGGAAAGTTGATTGCACTATTTTTGAAAATATTAGTCATTCCGAGCAATTCGTCCTTGAGACAGAATCTATATGACAAAACTTCTTGAGTCAAATCATTAGCGTAGTCTTCTGGGGTTTTTAACTCGGAACACAAGTCAAATTTGAAAGTAGAAATCAGATCAATGGCAGCACAGGAAACTTCACTAGCTGTCATATTCAGTATGCTCTTTGGTGCCAAAAAATTGAATGTCTTAGCAACAAATTAGGTCTGACTTTTGAAGTAGTTGCGATGCAACCGTAGTCAATAGTTGCGTAGTCAAAAGTTGCATTGTCAGTAGTTGCGATGCAACCATGTCAATAACTTTTTAGAATTTCTTCGCTGGGTCAGCGATAGGTTCATCTGTTGCTTCCTCGTCAAAAAATCCACGAA
Organism: Paramuricea clavata; assembly: GCA_902702795.2. Lineage (NCBI taxonomy): Eukaryota > Metazoa > Cnidaria > Anthozoa > Malacalcyonacea > Plexauridae > Paramuricea > Paramuricea clavata. The sequence goes on from CACRXK020015802.1 coordinate 1,008, forward strand.
CTTTTATTGTTCTCTTTTCAATAAGAGGATATAGAAATGCCAACTTTAAGACCAAACACAGTAGATTCTCATAGAATTTCATGCCATTGGCCTCTCATCTCTCCAACACTATTCAACGCTCCCCCCCCCCCAATTCACGTGCAGATTTTCCTAGATCTACTGCCATTGGCTCCAAAGACATTCCATATTTTCATATTTATTTTTTACTTTCCATTTTTCGCTTTAACTTCTGGAGTCACGTTACATACCAACTGTGCTGGTGCAGTTCAGGGTGCCCCCTGCAATCCCGATTGCCTGGGTGCCCCCGGCTTTTACTGGGTAGAGCTCATAGGAGTTACGCCACTGCTGCAGACTGGCAGTCGAAAGCTGACAACAATTAAATAAATATTTTTAATTAACCCGAGTAAATTTCATTCATTAAAATTGATTAACAGCTCTTTCATTTTTATACGGAACAAATTTTATACGGAAACAAATTAGCCCAGACAGTCAAGCATTGTTTCAGGGCCTGTTAAGTTATCCCGGTTAGCGAGGAAACTTTTCGACAAGTTTACAAGCGAGATCTCGCCTTGGTATGAAAATAATATGAAAAGTTACACTGCGTACATATGAGACAAAAAGTTTTCCCGTGTACCGAGATCTCGCGCTTGTTCACAGGCGGTGATCGGGATATCGTATGAACACAACTTTCCCGCTTAGCGGGATAACTTTCTGTCGTGTCAACAACTTTTCAATTCAATTGATGTTCAGTGCTACTTGACAGCCGGAAACTTTACCTGGTAGGCGGGATAACGTTTCTCCATATGAACAGAACAAAAATATTTGGCTGCATGGTTGAAAAGTTTTCTCGTTAATTTAACCGGGATAACTTTTGCCCATATGAACAGGCCCTAATTCGCTAAATTGATTTATTTCTTAAAATTGATTGGCTAGTTGGGTGAATTAATTCACTGATTGGCTGGCTAAAGTAAAGCAGTACAAGCAATTTTGAAATCGCGCAGCTATGAGTGCGATTCGTAGTGAAATAGCACTGCTCAGATGCTTAGAGCCAATCAGATAGCAGGAAACTGATTTCAAAATGAATATAACGAACACGACTATCACTAAAATGAGAAACCCCGGAAATACAGTGTAACTCCGAAACACGCAACGCTAAAACAGAAAAAAAATGGTAAAAATTACCAGAGGCGGGGGAATTATTGCTGGAATAATTATTGCGTAAACTAAATAATTATTCCTTTCTTTTTCTAACTGACACATTTACCCCACCTTTCCTCCCTAAATTTACAACTTGGTTATTAACTTACGGGGGTTATATTCATTGCTTTTTTGTCATTTTGATTGACCGAAAGGTTATTATTTAACTCCCCATTACTCTTCTGACGGATGACCTTGAAATGTAGAGTCAAGCTTGAAATGTTAGGTCAAGCTTGAAATGTAGAGTCAAGAGAGGTTATTCTGTTCAACCCCTGCAACGAGCAAGCTAAAGGCAAAGCAGTTTCAAAAACAAATGGCCACTGGGAGCGAGGTTAGTTTTAACTTGGTTATGACTTATGTAACACGTAAGTTAAATTTAGTATTGGTTTTCAACAACAAAGATAGGCCAACCTCTGTATACGCACTTGTCAAGATAGTTATTCTCAACAAAAAAATTTTAGGTTTGATTTGTAAAGCTTTGGAATTGGAAAACCTTGCTTGCGTAAAAGTGTGGCCAAAAGGGTATATTTATCCGTTTGGGAGTAAAAAAATCAAGTTCCCTGTTGAGTGCTGAGTTTGATTTCGACCATTATTAATACTGTAGATAAGTATAGGTATAATACACCCTTTTCATAAATGGCTGCCGAATAAAAATTCTTTTATGTGCATATAAATTGGCCCAACTAGCCTCGTACTCATGTTAAGATTTCAAAGGAATTTCTACCCATGCAGAAACGAGGCTAGTTGGGCCAATTTATATGCACATAAAAGAATTTTTAATCGGCAGCCATTATGAAAAGGGTGTATAGCATGGTTTCGAGTGCAATTTGGATATAACATGCACGAGTGAGTTTTTCAAAGACCTCAAAATAGCACGAGTCCGAAGGACGAGTGCTATTTGAGGTCTTTGAAAAACTCACGAGTGCATGTTTATCCAAATTTCAGGAGAAACTATGCTATTACTTATTAATAATTTACATAAAAATGTTCGAGACAATTGTATTTTTAACTTACGCGTTTCTAGCGAACATTCCACCGGCAAAGTTTTCCTGGCTTTGTTATATCACATTATACAACGCTAACAGCTTGAAAATTCCACTCAACTATGTAATTTTTGTTAGTCTTGTTTAAAGTAAATGCTTTTCTATTTAAAAATAAAGATAAAAGCCATATTTTCCACGCGAAGGCAACTTTTACTTTATCAGACTTTATGTAGCGTTGCGCCATGTTTGTTTTGTTTTGAAGCAATCTGTGACCGTTACTTATTTAAACTAAATTGCTTTAAACTGATTGGTTGATTTAATCATCAAAATGTTTTCCCACGAATCAGATCAGTTAGTTACACAGATTTTTGCACTGTGATTACAGAAAATTGCACTGTGATTACAAAAATTAAATTGGACTGTGATTACAAAAAATTGCGTTGTGATTACAGAAAATTGCACTGTTGTTTGGGATTAACTGCAATGAAATCAACCAATCACAGTCGAGTAATATCTTTATGCATATTATTAAAGCTATTAATAGTGAAGAATAATGAAGGCAGGTTTTATGCAATAATTATTCCAACAATAATTCGGCCCCCCCCCCCCCCCAATATATGATTTGATAATTTTAACCAAATTAAATCGCAGTGTTTCGTGTCTCGGAGTCATGTTGTGTATTTACTATTAATGATTAATAACATGTCATCGCTTGGAATGAATTATATTACAATGTGTTTTACAATTTGGGTAAAATTTTGCTATAAATGCAAATATAAATCTTAATGCATAAGATTAAAACTACCGTGTGTCACTAAGAGCAATTAATTACTTGTTTTAAAACACTGATCATACTCGGGAAAAACTGCTATACCTACCGAATCTATCAGTTCTACATTTAAAAGAAGACAATTGTTCAAAGTTCCTTAAATTATGCCCATGTTCGTTCTCTCGTCAGGGTTGGATGTCACGAAAGACGACCGCGTAACGCAATCATTGCTTTCTCACAAAGTTCACTTCGACGTATATCCAGCCTAAGGCAGTGAAACATTTCTTGCGCTTCACTGTAAGATTGCCTGGCCGTATAATCCTCCTTCCGGTGTTACAGTGCTGCGATGATCTAGTGTTGCGCTGTTTCGGTGCGGCGGTGTTCCGTTGTTGCCGTACCGCGTTGTTTCAGTGTTGCAATGTTCCAGTGTTCCTGCGTTGCTGTGTGCCGTGGTGTTCCAGTGTTTCGTTGTTGCGGTGCCATGGTGTTTCCAGTGTTCCACTGTTGCAATGTTCCAGTGTTCCTGTGTGCCGTGGTGTTCCAGTGTTTCGTTGTTGCGGTGCCATGGTGTTTCCAGTGTTCCGTTCTTCCTAGATTTAATAGCCAATAAGCAAATGAATACCACAGGCAGAAGAAATTTGTTTTGTTTCTAGTTTGGTACTTTTGTCATCCCGCTACTGTCGTTTCATTAACTTGGGAAATACTTCAAACTCTTCCACTTGATTCATAAACGAATGACTCAGTGCTTCATGAGCATAAGGCCTCTCACTAATGCTGTGACTGATCAACCATGCTACAAACTCTCGAGCTCCGAGATTTTGAAGTTTGCTTAAGTTTACTGGATTTCCTTGTAAAATATTTGTCATACAATCAACTGAGGAAGGACCAAAAGGATGTTCGCCTTTGGTTAAAATGAAGAACCCCATCATTCCAACAGCTTGAACATCAGACTTCTTCTTAAACCGACATTTTTGACGCTTGTCTATTGCCTCAATTACTTCCACGGGCATCCAGTCTCTCGTTCCTTTCGCATCAGTATAAACTGTGGTTTCATCTTCATTTAACACACGACTTACTCCAAAGTCTGCCAATCGCATGTGACCTTCGACATCTACCAAGACATTTGTTGGTTTTAGATCTCTGTGCAAAATTCCTAGTCTGTGAAGGAATTGAAGGCCGGTTAATATTTCCTTGATCATTCTTGGACCATGCTTTCTCAGATGCTCAGTCGTTTGAGAATTCACGTATTCTTTCAATGTTTCTTCACAAAGATCTAGAATCAGGTACATGAAGGTATCGTCGTCGTAGAAGTGCCGATAGCTGACTATAAAAGGTGATTTGTTTGTGTCTGTGCGATTCAGGATTTCTATTTCATTCCTTGCTGAATCTTCACATGCTTGTATCAACATTCTTTTCACAGCCACTTCACTGCCATCCTCCATGATACCAACATAGACAGTCGTACCCATAGAACCTTTCCCAAGTAATAAGGTTTTCAGAGCTGAAAAGTACTTCAATGGAGGTCCATCCTGCAGTTAGGAAAACAAAAAAAATGTATATACATTGCTCAAAAATATTAATTGAAGTAAGTGGTTGTGTGCTAATCATGTATCATGTTTACTTGTATTTCAGCTGAGCCTGAAAGCTAAGTTGGATCGTGAAGTACGGAGCTCGACCAGATCTGGTAACGCAACTTAAGATATTCAGTTGTTTTTGTTAATGAACTTGCCAATGAATTCCTGAAAAGTGATTACTCAACCAAAACAAGTAACTCACTTGATGCAATGAGAATTAGATTATTGGAGAAAATAAAAATCGATCTAGGCAAGTTGGTTAGTTCACGTAGTTCTGGGCCAAACAAAACATTCGGCAGTTTATTAACTGAAGTATTCCTTGGCATATTTATGAAAAACGTCCACTTATATCGTTTCATTTACATTTTGAAAGTATCATTAGGGCTGTCCATCTAGCGAAACCAATTTTTTAGCTAAAACGATCAGGCAGTAAGCAGTTTTAATTAATCAGTTTAGATTTTTTTGTCTTGATGAGTAGAAAAGCATCTACAGTATTGTGTCGTTTTAGCAATGCGCGTCAACCATGCTTGGATAAAGGTAACAAACGCAACGGATCTTAAATGTCTTTAATCTTGATTTTTCTGTGTTGGAGTAATGTACTCAGGTGAATATGATGCTTGTGATGTTACTCTGAGTGTATATTCACACCGGGCAAGCTTGAAAAATATGCCTGACCACGGTGGGAATCGAACCTACGACCTTTGGAACACTAGCCCAATGCTCTGCCAACTGAGCTACGTGGTCTGGGTGGGTCCTTTGATATCGAAGAAAGAAATAGTAATGAAGAAGTCTAGTGGAATTTGTTGAGTTAGTGACCGGTCATTATTTTTCGAAGGGGGAGGGGAATTTTTTCATTCCTAAATGTTTAAAATTGAAAGCGCCCCCCACCGCCCTTAAAAGAGCAGGAATTTAATGATGACCCCCCTGCATATTAGACTAATTTTTTTTACCATCAACTATTTTCCCTTTTACTCGTCAAGTAGGGATACCCATGCAGGCGTTATAGTGTTAATTAATTATTAAATTAATTAATTAATTAATTATTAAATTTATAAGAATATGGAACTGACAAGATATTAACGTCGACCAAAAATATATATTTAATTTTTATAAATAACACTAAAATCAGGTTTTCATTTGGTCTGGGCCGGTGATTGTAGCTATGTTTAACGGCCGAGTATTAGTGTTTGGAGGCAGGTGCCTTTTGTGGTCCAAGGTTGCACTGAGACTTGATGACATGTAGTATTGCCATAGCAGCTGCGCAGCAACAATGAGAGTATGTATATATAACAATTATCAGTAATGTTAGCAGCAAAAGGAAATAGCCATGACAATTTTGCCAAGGCATACCGCTGGCGCCAGTCACACTGGCAAGTCAGTGAAAACAAAATACAATGTATAGTGGTCTATACATCCTATTTTATGTGAGATTAAAAAATTATATAAAATAAAATGACATACTAGCAGATAAAATTCTCTAGAGTAAACATGCAGCTAGGCAAAGCATACAATGGCAGAATGAATACCCAGACCCCCTTTGATCGATATGACGTCATAGACTCCCTTCAGCGAATGTGGCCTGCATAATACATCTGCCGTTAATTTAAATGTACTTAACCACATCAAGATAACTGATGTAATAATACATTGTCAACTTATCTCTGCAATCAGTAGAGATTGATTTGCATACAGCAAACAGAAGACAAGATAAATGCAAATTATTTCACGTCAGTGACCATATGACTTAGTCGCAACATTTACAACCAAATGGATACCAGGCTTATTAAGAAAATTCCTTCAAATTTAATTGCAGCCCCCTCATTTTCTTGAAAAAAATTAATAGCCCCCCCCCCCGTTAGTCATTTACCTATACATATGGCCCCCTTTTTTTTCTCTTCCCCCCTTCCATAAATAATGACCGGTCCCTTATTGTGCAATTTATTTAAATACGCTCTGGCATGGACATCCATTGAGCACTGTACCAAATTTGTTTATAAACAACAAGGCATACTCTTACATGCTTTCTCCAAGATTATTATATAAGTGTGATATAACAGACAACTTGATTGGCTAATGCGCGTGCATTGTGACGCAACTGTTTTATTCTCTCCGCTTCATCAGTGCTTCTAGCCAGAAGTATAAACAAAACTATAGATCTTTTAAAATACAAAATTTATCTGAAAGCAACAAGGAATAGACCAAAGGAAGAAACCAATTTTTCAACGTGTAAAATTAACCGGCTTGGCATTTGTGGAATTTGTTGTTGTCTTGACAGGTTTTGGGGAAAAGCGAGCAAAATAGCCAAGAAAAAGAAACAGGAATATAAAACCTGTCAAACATAGAAAAAGGCAACAAAAACTGAACAGAAGTGATTTAAAAAGTATCTTAAATATTTATGGTAACAAATGTTACTTAGATATATTTTCGCCGAAAGACAAAAAATACAATAATTTTGACAATTAAAACTGACAAACACGACGAAACCTACGATTTAACATCTTTCATGGTACATCTAGCAACCAAGATGTTGAAACACTTTGGCAAATTAATCTGTATATCACTTTTTTTATTTCCAGCATTTTAATTAAACAATTTTTCCGGGTTTATAGCAACAAAAGTTTGTATTATTTTGGCAAATTTGCTGCTTCGCTCAACCCTTCGCTGGCTTAAAAATTCAAGCGAAGCTACGCAGTAGCTCAGTTGGCAGAGCATTCGGCTAATATTCCTCGAACATTGGGCTAGTATTCCAGAGCATTGGGCTAGTATTCATAGCTAGGCTACTGCGTAGCTCAGATGGCAGAGCATTGGGCTAGTATTCCAAAGGTCGTAGGTTCGATTCCCACCGTGGCCGGGTGGATATACAAACTGAAACACTCAGAGTAACATCATAAACAACTTATATATAATTCCTCTTGGATGAAACGGGCTGTTGTGGCAATCGACGTATTTGCCAAATACTGAGATATTGTGTAAGTTGAAAGCTCCTGCATGTTTACTCCGTTCAAAATAAAAACGTTAATTTATTACCTTGGCTAACATTTCTTCATTCATTGTTCTCAAAATCTCAATTTTCTCACGATGTTTAATGGATTTCTTTAACTCCAGATTGAGAATATTCATGATCTCGCTATTGCCGCATATTAATAACTTCTCTTTCCGTAAATCAACGTTATATTTCAACAATGCTTGAACTACTGCGGTATGACCCCCTGGGCATGCTGCACTTAAAGGCGAAGCCCATTCCTGTTTATTTACGTCCTCTTTCGCTCCATGTTCAAGAAGGTAGTCAACAATTAAGACATTTCCCAGTTTACAAGCATAATGTAGAACTGTGTGCCATGCACGACAATCTTCTCTTGTTACGTTTGCACCATGTTCGACCAAATATTTGACCAATTCTAGTGAACCACATTCAACGGCAAAATGCAGACAAGTTCTATTCGATTCGCTTATAGAATTTACATCGGCACCTTTTTCAACTAAATATTTGACAATATCGAGAGACGCGGATCTAACACAGTAATGAAGTGCTGTTTCATTCCTCCAATTTTTACAATTAATATCAGCACCATGTTCAGCTAAATATTTTACAGTTTCCAGAGAACCAGATTGTGCGACACAGTGAAGAGCTGTAGTGTGGTACGAATTTTTTTGATTAACATCAGCACCAGATTCAACCAACCGTCTGACTTCTCGGAAATTTCGTGTTTCGGCTGCGTTCAAAAGTTCTGACATATTTGCATATCTGCATGAACCTAATATAAGATATAAAACATGAACGTGAGTTTTCTTTTATAAATAAAAAATTACCACGATACTGGGTTTTTGGTGGATAATATATATATCACCAAAATTACCAAACACTGACGCCCGGCATGAATATACAGCATTACCATTACACTGACGCCCGGCATGAATATACAACAGATTTTGGAACTCATCAACTACAAAAATATTTAACGTGTAACCAACGTATCCTCATGAAATGCAAATTAAGAGTTAAATTTTCAAACTAGACCCTTTTCGAGGCCGTTTTCATGAAGGAAGTTCACCTTTCAGCGCCTTTGATTCTTGGCAAAAATTTGACCACAACAGCTAGGGGTGAAGTAACTGGGTCTCAAAGACTTAACTAAAACATTGTGCGCCTCTGTTTTCCTGACGATGTATATATTTTTAATACCTACAAACGCCGAAAAGATTTTTCTTTTCATTTAGCTATATTTGAAATTGAGGCCAAGGGCTATTTTTTAGAAAATGCAGTTCAAAGTGAAGCTATTTTTACATATTTTCAAAATGCATGGTCAAATTTCGCGAGCTTGTATTTTGAACCTAGACCGCTGAAGTTACATTAAAAAACATAGGATGGAAAATTTGAGGCGTATAAAAAGTGGAAGGGGGGGGGATGAATAAGTGTATACAAATACTAACAATAATAATAATAAACACTTTATTTAAACAGGGTGACTAGAGTTACACGAAGTAATTTTCATTTAGGCCCTAAGTAATATACTGTCTATTAATACTAAGACTATAAATACCAATATAAAGAGTTACTAAGTCTAAAAATATACACATAGGGTTAAAAACATTGTGATAAACACAAGTCAGATATTATCCTTGAGTTTGGAAAAGGCCAAATTTATGTAGTTTTTACGAAATGAGGAAAATGATGTCGAGCATCTCACACTATCAGGTAATAGATTCCACTCATTAGCTGCTAAGAAGGCAAAAGTACGTTTACCAGCATTAGTGTTTACTTTTGGAAGCTTCAAGTTGTTATTTGTGGAGCCGCGAGTACTTACATTATGTACTTTGCTAAATGGTAAAAGTAAGCTAGTGATATAACTTGGAGATAGATTATTTAACGCTTTATAAACTGTACTAGCACGAAAATATCGTATTCTCTCGTGAACTGGAAGCCATCCAAGTTCCAAAAATAAAGGCAGTGAAAGTGCCTTATGATCACGATCTAAAATCAGTCTGGCAGCTCTCTTTTGAAGCCGATGAAGTCTGTCCAAGTTTTGGGTACACTGTAAAAACTGATAGGTTAAAATAACCAAAAAAAATAGGTTATTTCAGTTGGTCTAGGACAACCGGTTTAAAATAGGTTATTTAAATACCGTATTTACTCGTTTGAACGCCGCCCCCGATTGAGCGCCGCCCCCGAATGAGCGCCGCATTTGAGATCAAATTTTTTTAAAGAGCGCCGCCCCCGAATGAGCGCCGCACTAAACAGTGTAAAAACCTTTCCACCGTCAAAATGGGGACATTTAGTGACAAAAACGTTTAGAACTTGTTTATTTTATTGTTAAAAGTTCTTCTTATAATTCACAAATAATTTTTTTTTAAAGAGCGCCGCCCGCGATTGAGCGCCGCCCCCGAATGAGCGCCGCATCTGAAGCTCTGAAAATTTAAAGAGCGCCGCGGCGCTCAAACGAGTAAATACGGTAGGTAGAAATAACTAAAACTAAATAGGTTAAAACAAACCATTTCTAGTGGGTTATTTTAACCTGTAATATAGTTAATTGTACCTATTTAAAATATGTTACTATAACATTTATTTTTAGGTTAAAACAACCTAAATTTAAACAGTTAAATCTACTCAGAGATATAGGTTGTTTTTGCCAAATAAATATAGGTTGTTTTTACCTATAAATATTTGGTCATTTTAACCAATAATATTTGGTCAATTTAACCTATAAATTTTGGTTAATACAAATATAACCTATTCTTTATGGTTGAAACAACTCATTAATAATGGTAAAGGCCATGAGTCTAAACCAGCCCTTTAAAATAGGTTACATGCGGTTGATCTAACCTAAAAAAAATAGGTTAAAATCAAATAGGTTAAAATCAAATAGGTTAAAATCAATATTTGACTCAAAGTCAAATTAGTAAATATTAAAACAATTTCAATACTTTGATAAAAATCATGTATTTTTCTTAAGGAATGCATAAGTCTTAAAAACTGAACAGATTTGAAATTGCTCTCAATTTCGCAAAACACCTATTTGTATCTGGTCTTTTATATATATAGCTTCTTTGGGTACTTATAATGTAAAATAATGAAAAAAAATTCTCGAAC
>CACRXK020015803.1:0-11907 GCA_902702795.2 Paramuricea clavata
TGTTTTATCAATTATGTAATGCGCAGGTGAGCATCTCCCTATGGAACCTCGCGCAATATAAATTTAAATAATAATAATAATAATAATAATATGCTTAGTAAATATATCAAATAGGTCATATATTGAAAGTCATTCATCAGCAACAAATGATGACAAGTATGGAAATTAGAAGTATGTATAATCGATGCATATAGTTCTTGAATAGAATGATATAATTCAGCATACCAGATCCATGCAATAATATTTTGTCGTGGAAGAAAATCCACTAAACAGAATATTATGCTATAAATAAGATCCCATTATGACATATGGTCATATGGTTGTTGTTAATTATAAGACTATCAATATAGTATAGGATAGGTGAAGGGGGATATAAATTGCTTGCCTGGTGTTCTTGGCAATGACATTCAGTTGCAGAAATCCGGGTGGGTGAAGAAGGGAGCACCCCCTCCAGGATATATAGTTATGTGCTGCAAGTTGATAGTTATGACTGGTTGCAACTGTTACTATAAGTATTTATATTCCAATCTAAAACTGAATCTCTGCTCTTTATGCAGCCACTATTACTTTGGCTTTTCTTTAATGAAAGCAATTATTCAATGCACATACTGCTATAAAGTGATTTAAGAGAAATGTTTCCAAATATATGTGACTTACCTTCTGACTCTGCTAAATTTGTACAAAAATGATCTATCAAAGTCTGTAATGAAAGCAGACACCAATTGTCTATAGTTATGATCATTGATAAAGAAATTATGTAACCTTACGAAATTATATAGCCTTCTATTGGTTTAATTCAACTAATTTATATTAACTAAAGTCACCAATGAAAATGTTAAATTGAGAAGTACATAAACATCAACACTTACAACTCGATATACACCTACAACGGCAACATGTGGAAGAATCATTACTTTCATAGTTTCATAATAGTATTCTCAATGCCATTAGTCAATGATTTTCTTGTCAAAAATTGCGAATCATTTCGTTTCCACTGCGTATTAAATGATGAAATCCTTTAAATGCTTGCCAAAAATTCACTATCGACATTTGCCATATTCAGACTAGTAAAATGACGTTGTTTTAAACTGCGTTTGATGTATAATTTGAATCGTAAATTTACAAATTGCCTTTTGTTTCACCCTTCAGTAAACCGCCATTTTGAAATTAGTATCATTACGTCATTTCATCTATACGCTGTCGTTGATTGGCTATGAGCACGCTTACAAACTTCCGGTACGCGCACGATGGCAATATATCTGCTTCGCAGATACAAAAATTATCGTGTTACCATGACAACAATTTTAGATACTTCATGTTCGGAAAATACAATGGTTTTGTCAGCAAGGCGAAGGTTTCTGCATGCATGTATTTTCTAGTTTAGCTTTTCAATGATACTCTTTTTAAGTCGTAACGATGAGAAATGGCCACATACTCGTCAAATAAAAATTGCCGGTCGAAATCACATTCTTCCACCGTTGGGAATTGCATCGAAAACGAAACATAAACAATTCACAAGAGGGAATTAAAATTGAATGTTAAATTATCTAAAATAAGCTCAACTCGTCAATCTTCGTCTAAGTGAGACAATAACTCAATACGAATAACTCAATACGTGTGTTTTGTGACCCCTCGGCAGGCAATATCTTACTGCTTGCGTGCGGTGTGGAATTTATGAAATACACACTCGCGAACATTTTCCAACTTTCGAGAAGATTCCAACTTTCTGATGAAGGCTCGAAGTACCGAGTCGAAAACTCAAAACATTTAAATTACAATTCAGAGAACAAAATAATTTGTAATTAACATCACAAATAAATAATATCGTTCCCAACTTGGCCTTGTAGCTAGGCAAGGTCTCGCCTTCTAGAAATGCGAAGGTCGCGGGTTCGATTTTCATCCGTGGTCAAGTAGAAATAATTTTCAGCTTCCCCGGCTCATACTCGTAAGAATACTGAATACAGAATAGAATATCATTGCATGCTAATTCTTTTCTAATTCTTTCAAACAAGATGTATAAATTATGGGGAGTGCATGGAGAAACTTTGTAATAATACTTTTAATAATACTTTTTGGAATATAAAACTAATTCAGATAACATGCATCCAGGGTCGGACCTAAGGAAAAATGGGAAAATACAGATGCCAAAAAAGGCACTATCAGGGGGATCCTTACAGAAAATTTTAAAAATTAGGTGTCCTAGATTTGCTAAAAATGCATTTGCAATGTAACATTCGTTAGACATACCTTTATAAACTATCGCACTATTAAGATGGATACACTTATAATTGCATTTTTGAGGTTATACCTATAGTACAGTTACCTGTACTGTAGCTACATTCTTTCTATTGGTTAGAATTTTCCCTCTGAATTTCTCGTTTTGTCTTAATTATTATTATTGAATTTCTAATTAATTTTAACGCAACAAATAAAGAAAAACTAATTTACAAATCATCTAATTATTTCATATCCGGTAACTTTGACAGTGAAAAAGTTGACCAAGATGATGTCATACACAATTAAATGTTTATGTTTGATAATATTTTTCATTAGAGAGTTCGATGTAGTTATAAGCATTATACGTGTATAAAAAAATAGTGCACTGTTCTAAAATGTCCACTAAACTCAAAATTCCGCAAAATTTGTGGTAATGTTAGTGTGGGTAGTTTGGGGTCTTCTGGTATGTCTATCAGCAAATTATTCTGGAAAGTAAATTTTCGAGTGCAGCAAGGCTGTTTTCCAAAACCACTTTAAAGATGACATGCGCACAAAAATGTAAGGTTTAAAACGCAATTTGAATTCATAGCGCGCAATTTTGGAATGTGTTTTTTGAACTGTATCAAAATACCAGACAATTTGAAGTGCTACGCGCGAATTTTTTGCCATAGTAGCTTTTCACATATAATTTTCAGTTTTTTTAGTAGTGCTGTAGTGGACGTTTTAGAACTTATCCTAATTACAGTGATAGCCCAGTATTTGGTAGTTCTTGGTGCAGGATATATCGATTATATAAACAATTAACATATAAAAATACTTGCATTGTTCTTGACTATTTTAAAAATGTGTTGTGTAACAAGAATCACTTTTCTCGAGATTGGAGTTTACCTCGTGAGTTTCAATGACACCTCTGTTTTCAACAATGTAGCTCATCCCTTGAGAATGTTCCTCGTCATATTCATTAAGATCCTTCTTGCATCTCGTGCTAGACCCATCTGTAACAGTCACACGCTCATTATTTCCTAAATCTTCCCAATCCTTGAGAATTTTCCCCATGAGTCGATGCCCAAAATAACAAAGTAGACCAAAGAAGACAAAACCAAATGCGATGATCCCAATGGAAACTCCAACTAGGGTGGCGTCCAATTTGACAATAACAAATCCACTGATTAGAGCCACCGTATCTGTCAAATAGTTGAACGATGCGAGGACTTGGCGATGGAAATGACTGCCAATGACTGAGCCCAGCGGGGCGCCCAGCACGACAATCGGAGCGCAGACAGCGAGATACTGGTAGGAATCAATATGGATAGCTTGCATCATGACTTGCCGCCAGTAGAAACCAACCACAGTGTTCACTGCCATAAGCACAACTGAGGTTGGCGTGGCCGTCTTCTCTGAAACTCTAAACATGTAAAAATATGTTGTGTAAAAATATGTTAAAATATGTTAATACGTGTAAAAATATGTTAATTTGGGGGAATAAACAAGTACAATTGCTAATTATATATAGGCTGGGTGGGGGTGGGTGGGGGTGGGTGGGGGGGGGGTTAATCATCCTGACTTAGCTAAGCGAGTTAAGCTGAATTAGGAATGCGAAGGACACAGCTCAGCGTGTTCGAGTCGAAGGCTTACCGAGGGCGATAGAGTTTGGGATTTGTCCCGACTCACCCTGTCAACATTCCCTGTGGAAGAAAACCAGAATGCCTGAAAAATTCCGATAACTATCAGTATAACGTTTACTAACACTTTTTACATAACTGTCATTCATGGGTTGATCAGTTTGCAGCAAGAATCGAACCCACGATCTCACCGAAGCCCTTTCAGGCCCAAAAGCAAATCCACGGGAAATGGGTTGATGTTCGACATAAACGAGTTAATTCGAACTTCAAGCATGTTAGCAGACTCTAAACTACACATGCTTGAATAAAGTTTTCAAAATTTTGTGGAAATTGCAGTTAAAGGAACTGTGCAGTTTTTTCATACGCCTTGTCGAAAGTAGCACAGTTGAGATGGTCATGATCAGTGTTCTCTAATAACGTTCTACCTGCGCATACCTACCTAAACAGTAATGTCAGTATACTAAAACTGCAAACATCAAGGCCGCTGCCAGATATTGCAGAGAATATACCACCAAAAACTCCAGTCACAAGAAGTGTGCACGCTTTCCAAGTTGTAAACTCTGGTATGATCTTGAACGTCACTCGTTTGTGGTAAACGTTCAGCAAGAAAAGAGCAAACGCGAATGCGAACCAAATACTAACGAAACCCATTTTTTTCTGTGGGGGTGTGAGGTTTGGATCAATGAATTCTAGTCCGATGACCATCCCAAGAACTCCACCGGTTGTGCAGAATATCACAGATCTCCATTCCAGTTGAATTTTCATCCAGAATATTGTAAATGCAGCCGCAGTCATTCCAACCGACTGAATCATCAACGAAAAATCTCGTGCAATCGAGGGACTGATCTGGAAAGCCAATGTCATCACTGGAAATGCAACGCTGCTACCTCCTTCACTTGTCATTCCTACATAGCGCAATAAAATTACGTCTACATTTTTAAACTTTGCTGTTAGTGCCAGGAGGGGGAGGGAGCAAATTGCCAAGGGACCCAACCTTAATAGGGCCCCAATTTGAGAAAGAGAGAGAGAGCGTAACATTGAGTAGGTTCTTTAAATTTGTCAGAGCATTTTTGAAAACGGGGACCCGTTACAGTAGCTCTACATGCAGTCTAGCTAAGGTCTAGTTGGGTGACTGACTTGGGTCTAGCTTCAAAATAATGATATTGTGGGGCTCTCAGAGAAGATTTACCCCGGGCTCCGCGAATTTTCTCGGCGGCCCTGGTTAGCGCTAAGCAACTTGACTCTGTACATTAGAGCGCTGTACGGGAATCGCAGTGCTTCCGGCTAGATTCCTACATGCCAGTTGGCCAGGAGATCCTTGTCAGATGTAAAATTTATATAAAAAATGTATATGAATTTGCGTTCGAAAATTCCAGTTTACCATCGTTACCTGCAATTAAGGATCCAAAAACCATTGTGATTGTTATGAAGTATCTGTCAGGGAATAGCTCCCAGTAGTTGTATCGAATGGCACAACTCCACCAGATGAAATGCACGATGGTGAACGGAATCAAAATGCCGACCACACGACGGTGCTTTACGATTATCTTGGAATACCACGGAGCATTTTGATCCAAGTTCTCAAGAGCTTTAGTTTGACTACTAGTCAATGTTTGACCTTAAAGACAGTCAATTTTATCCATCATGCTAATGTGCGAGTTTTGCTCACAAATGCAGTATTGAATCAATATATTCAGGGACGTCGCGAAGTCATTAACAATGGGCATTTGGGGGAGGGCCGGGGGTGGGGGGTGTCTTGACCAAGTTTCGGCGAACATTTTGACCAACTCAGGGGCGGCGCTAGCCCTACCTCAATGGGGGATGTAAGTAAAATTTTGACGAGTTATCTCAACCATTAATTAATATTTCTTTTCCCAACATTGTTGGCGGGGGTGGGGCGGGGGGGGGGGGAGGGGTTGGATAAAGAGACAATAAATTTTTCCGGATATTATATTTTTATTTTCTTTCTGTTTAAGGTACGTTTTAGTTATTCACCTTTTTTTGGTTAACTTTTCCGTAATTTTTTCATTAATTTCCGAAAAGCAACTGTAGTGACGTCCCTGAATTAGGCTGAATATATTGTTTATTGGGCCGAGGAACTTCGGTATGAGATACTGACATACTGTTCAATCCGAGTATGTAGTAGACTTTAAAATTTATAGTAAACTCAAACTCGACATCAACTCGAGCCGAACTCAAATTCGGGATTAACTCGAACTCGTGTATTACAATTTCCTTTGTATGGAGATTAAAACTTCTAGGGAAGGCTCTTCGTTTGGGATTTCGTTATCTGCTTCCTCTACACGCCCTCGCTAGCTCATACATGGGAAGGTCATAATTTCTATAGGGCCTGGAAAATCCTGAGCACAAAAAATCTGGCAATTTGCTTGGCGGCTCGCTCCACCATTGCTTCGCATCTCTTGCTCTGAAGGAGGGTGGAGTGGGCATTGATTGGTGGCCGATTACTAGTCGGACGAAGGTTTTCATTAGTAGCTATTAGATAGCTTAAGATCTACGACATCGACTGCGAAGTATAGATAGCTTAAGGACGGAAAGAGGAAGTAAATTGGCAATATTTTCTGAATTGTGCATGCGCCTATTTCAATGGACTTTATGCAGGTTTCCGTCTAATTTCCAGGAATTTCAGTTACAATACTGGACGTTTTATAATGTTGTTTAAATCATTATTACGAGAGTCCACCAAAAATTTTAAATCAATAGGATTAATTACTCCTGAGTTACAGCGTCTTGGAACATAAAAGTGCTGACTTCAGCATTATTTTCGAACGCCTTCAGAAACTGTGTTATACACAAAATTTAGTTAAAAATTCTTGGTTAAGGTTAAGACGGGACTTCTTAAACTAGAATCTAAACATTTTGGCCCAAACTCGCCTTTATTTTAGTATTTGATTTTTGGATAAATGCTTGGTGGTATAAAATGGCCAATTTTAATGTCCAGTATTGTAACTGAAATTCCTGGAACTGGGACGGAAACCTGTGTAAGGTCCAATGGCCCATTGCTCGTCGTCCACCAAGACGTTCGTCGACAACTTAACAAGAGCGTAATTTTTGGATACAAGAGCATAACAATTAAACGATAATGAATTCACGCGTCTCTTTAACTTCATTTTCAAAAGGATGTAAATATTTCTAGTTTAATTAAAAGTGTGAATGTTTACTTATTTAGGATGACGGCCTAGTCCCAGTCCTCTGCTTAGCGCTGACGTTCTAGCTGACGTTGACATCATAGATCTTGAGCTATCCAATAATTAGTAAACCCTCTGACGAACGACCTTTACCGAACGACCTTTACTCAAAACGTCGAAGTTTCTCCCCATAATTCTCTCCAATAAAAAGTTCGTTTTTGGAAACAATTTTAAGCCACTAACCTTCGAGAAAGTACTTCTTGAACCATTCCTTGGGCGAACGTCGTGGAGTTGCTTGAGTCATTGCCAGTTTCTCATGTGTAATTAAATGACACTAAAATTTAAGAGACATCGTCATTCTTCATAATAGTCTTATTTATACTCTCGTGCTATTAATCTCCCCAAAATGGATTTTTCTGAATTCTACTGCATTTGGCTTTAAATGTTAATAAGGTTAAGCAGTGGCATTACATTTTCCGCTCACTATAGTCACTACCACGTGTATATCAAAGTAAGTAAATGTGATGAAGAATAAGTTGGAAGTTAGGGAATGTTGGCAAGTCTCGGATTAGATATTGTTAGCAGTAATTTAGTATTAAATTGTCACTCTTCTGATTTCATTTACACTATACACTGGCAAAAAAAAGTGAAATCCATACTATACGAAATTTGCAATTGCACCACTAAATCCATAGTACATCCATACTATTTCCATACAAAATCCATACTATATATGGAAATATACAATCATTATGCATCGTTAACCAAAAACCATTCTATTTCCAATAAAGGTCCATACAATTTCCATTTTATGACCTTCTATGGATTTTCAAAATTTCTTCCAGTGATAATTTCTGAGATAATTTCTGAGTTTCATGAGTCTAGTATTAGTTTCTTTAGTGCTCGTTTAGTTAATTTCATCGATATTAGCTTATCATCATAGATGCGTTTTAATATTATGTTGACAGTTTTGGGGAGTGGGATATTAGTAAATAGGGATTTTACGTCAAAAGAAACAAACTTGTTATCCGTCATTAAATAGGTTAGGAGAAACATTATTAATCTCAAATCTCATGTACCGCATCAAAGCTATCTTGTATCATTAAAGCTATCTCGTTCATATCACACAGAATCTGTAATCGATCAACACCTCTATACTTGCGAAGAGTTTCAACATATTAAAGCCCTTTTTCGAACTATATCCGATGATGCAAAGTCTACTCAAACCAGTATAATGGCTGAACAAGTTTTCCACAATACTAAAGTAATTGATAATCTAACCATTGGTCCATTTGCTATGCATATCGTTATTTTATTTGCATTTGCCTAGGAAATAATTAAATAATACAACTATACAATGCCTCGCCCGTGCGCAGGCGCGGCTTAGTTTTCCTTCAAATTTAAGGGAGGAATAGTGTAAAGAATATAGAAACGTGATATTTGAGAACTGACGTCAGCAAATAAGCTTGCGTGTACAAGAGTTGCTAATGCAAACTCTAAAGTTTAGATTGTAAGATTTTATTAATATATCTTCAGAAATAAATATTATTTCAATACCAAATGAAGTTTCCCTACATGGGCAATATCTTTACATATTGCATGATGTGTATATAATAACTATTACAATGAAATAAAACTTATTAGCGAACCACCACACAAGGCACGTACTATCCCCGTACACGCTTTACAACACGCGTTGCCACCCGCTCTGACCATGAGCGATATCATGAACTGCATTTACTTACTTTTTTATTGGTAAATCAACGCGTTACCACACTCGGTCGTGGCTAAAGGGGATGGACTAGACTCTAGAAGCAGGTTTTCACGATTGCCGCAAGTTTTTAAGATCATTAAAACGTAAAAGAATCAACAACCAACCACTTGCAACAGTACTAACCCTAAACCTCATTCCACACCAAACCCTAACCACCACACTAACCCTAATACTAACGCATGCCCTTATTTCAATTTTAGAATCATCTCGTAAACTACCTCTCGCCGTCCACCCTTTCGGATATTACCGTTATACCCACACGCATTACCGCACACGGTACCATGAGTTACATGCTTTTATTTAGCTTTTTATTGCTAGTTCAACACGTTACCACGCGTTACCATCGAGTTTATATTAAAATATATATCATAGTAATCTTTCTTGAAAAATATAGTAACGCGTGATAACCTGCCAAATTATTAATAATAAGACGCTTGCTCAGTGTTTACTCTAGCTAAAGGATTTGCAAAATATCTGCGTATTCACTGAGCGTATTCGCATCAAGATTTAATACATTTTCACATCTTACTCCTTTAATTTAAAGTGCATTATTTACGAGTTAGCTGAGTGAGTTCCTTGTGGCGTAGTGGTTTAGAAATTTAAACTAGAAATACATGCATGCAGTAACCCCTCGCCAATATTTTCCAAACGTCAAATTAACATGAAGTATACAAAAATGGCCAAACTGAACGCAGGCTCGAGCTCAAGTGTTGTCATGACAACACGATAGGCTTAAATTTTTTCATATTCCGTAACGTTGTACAAAACTGCAAAATAGTAGTTTGCGAACAGGCTCTCAAGCTGAATTGAGAGCCTGCATCGATGACTAATAAATTTGAATATCTGCGTCTCAAATCGTGACGCGAAATTCTCATTGGTCAGATGCTATAATTTATATGTTTCCGCTGAGCTCTATATATTCAACTGCTTGAAGCACTATGCATAAAAAAGCATTATGCATAAAAAACACATTAACTGATCATATTGGTCTTGGCCGTCTTATCTGAAAGCACGAAATGTTCTGTTTTGAGAAAACAGTATTTAAAACATTTGAACTTTTGCCATAGGTCTCCCGAAAAGGTCTTTTATTTTAAAAAAAATCCATACAATTTGCTTTAAAATACAATGCTTTGACATGCAATGCTTCAATGTACAGTAAAACCTCTATAATTTGTATTACATGAAGTACGTGCAACATCACAATAGCGTTGTGTCATTATGTACACGGGTAAAAATTGATCAGGTTGTTCAAACAGTCGCGAACAATGTTGTGCTGCACCCCGTGAACAATATTGTTAACAAGTTGTTCCGAGTTGTTTAATCATCAATATTGTTGCAAGTTGATAACATGATTGTCAACAAGTTTGCAACAACGTTGATGGTTCAACAACATTGTTAACAATATTGTTCACGGGGTGCAGCACAACATTGTTCGCTCCTGTTGTGAACAACTTGCATCAACATGATGATTTTTACGCGTGTAATATATATCCCCAAGGTTGGCAAGTAAATACAAATTTTAAACTGTATACACAAACTTAATGACGAAAAACTCGTAAATAAACATCGAAATTCATTAAAAAAACTAACTCACTATGGTAAGAAATAACTGTAATTCTTCTTCTACATTGTGTTTTTTTCTTCTCTTATCACTTTTAAACGAGTTAATTTTGCGAAAATTCCGAGGAAAATGGCTCAATTTGGTCAAAACTATGCGGGATGACTGCTCCCGGCGTTACGTCACAAAATAAAGCTCTCTGATTTGCTGAAAATGTTTAAAATTTCAAAAAAACTCTCCGATTGGCTGGCTGAAATTTCCCAGCGAATCAGAGAGCTTCATTTTGTGACGTAACGCCGGGAGCCATCATCCCGCATAGTTTTGATCAAATTGAGTTACGAATTTGATTAATTTTCCTCGGAATTTTCGCAAAATTAACTCGTTTAAAAGTGAAAAAACACAATATAGAAGTATTACAGTTATTTCTTACCATAGTGAGTTAGTTTTTTTAATGAATTTCGATGTTTATGTACGAGTTTTTCGTCATTAAGTTTGTGTATACAGTTTTAAATTTGTATTTACTTGCCAACCTTGGGGATATATATTACATAATGACGCAACGCTATTGTGATGTTACACGTACTTCATGTAATACAAAATATAGAGGTTTTACTGTACATTGAAGCATTGCATGTCAAAGCATTGCATTTTAAAGCAAATTGTATGGATTTTTTTTAATAAAAGACAGCACGGCAGACCTATGCACGAGAGCAACTGATATATTAATATTAATGGTATAAAGAGACGCCAGAAACATGCGTAGTGTGCACATTGTACTGTTACGCATGTTGCAGATTGTACTATTGACACTGTCCATTAGCAAAAGCAAAGCTCATTTCCCTTGTGGTTGTTTGAGCACTCTGGACACATATGCATGACACTGTGCGCATGTTTGCATGTGCATGCGTTGATGGCCCGTGCTGTACCCATGCGCTTTGTGGGGAGCAAGTCGTATTTATGTCAATACCAAAATTCATCGCGTGCCTAGATGTGTGCAGCACCGATGAAGAGTGAACAACTTAAGCATGCATGTTTTGACCGAACCAGCAAACGGGAGATACGGGTTCCGATTTCGGGTGGGATTTCCAGATATTTGCTCTTTAAGAATTAAAAGTATATTCACAGGGGCAATAGCCCTAGCAAAATTATCATTTCAGCCCTGGCAGCGCAACGAAGAATTGTAATTAATAATGTTCGTCCACTACTATCAGATCTACGTTCAGCTTGCTGCATTGTGTATGTAATGATGCAAACTGATGACTCACTTTCTTCTTTTGCAGGTTTAATTAATGAAATGCTCACTAACACGACTTGACCTTTCGAAACACTTCATCGAAATGACGCAGATTTCACTTCGTATATAATATTTTGTTCCAGCAAGCAAAAACATTTTATAAGGTCGAAACTTAGTGCATGAATATGTTATTCAAGACACCAAAGACATAAGTGTTGTAGCTATATAACTTTTCTTAGTGGATTAATGACGCTTACAAAAAATATAATCCCGTTAACAGATAATAATTGTACGATCAAATTTTATTCAAATAATGTTGATCAATCACAAACTCATCACACAGGAACTATAATTAA
>CACRXK020015804.1:0-11905 GCA_902702795.2 Paramuricea clavata
TAACAACTGTATATATCCCCCAAAGAGAACGAGAATGCATTAATTTAGCACATTTTCCCCGATTAATACATTACTTGCATACCGGTAACCTACATGATTAATATCATGGTTAAGATTTTTTTAAGATGTACTACACCCTTTCGATAATTACGTCACACACACGTTTTGGTCTTGGAGCCTCGCTCTCATTAGTAAATTACGCAAGCTAAGGTGATTGGCTCACGATTCATGAGAGCGAGGCTCCCAGGTCAAATGACGTAATTATCGAAAGGGTGTATTTTGTACTTATTGTGTACTAATCATAGTCGTACAGCAAATGGTAGTCGAATAGCAGTTAGATAAAATGCTTTCAATTGTTCACTATATAGCTATAGTATTCGTTTATTTGATAAGAAATAAAATAGGTTTACTTTTCTTGCTGCTATATTTGTCAACAATGTCAAACAACTTGTACTGAAACAATTATCATCATAATAATTACAATCGGTCAATATTACACTTCCTACATCGAGATTAATGACCCACCTCAGTGACAGGTATCCCAGTAATATGCTGTCGATATCCCAGCACTGAGAAGACAGTCACTCCAGCAAATATACATGTGCCAGCGTCAAGAGCTACGACGATGAGAGCATCACGAACAACGTTATTTATTGTGGAAGTCATTATAACTGGCGAAAGTGATCATAGCCCCAAATCCAACACTTATACTATAGAACATTTGAGTCGCAGCATCTTTCCACACTGTGGGTTCAGCCAACTTTGAAAACTATAGACAGATAAATCAGTCAATAAATAAATACTCTATGCATTGAAGTAAAACAATACTCATTTATATTTTTGCCTAGATTTTTGCCAAAAATTGGTCCCCAATTCCTCATCACGTGCGTATTGACTGTTGTATTTTCACCAAACCAACCAATAGCAATGTTTTAACTCAGTAATCCGTCCGTGACTTCAACAATAGCCTATAATACTGTTTATTACGCTTTTGCCCAAATGCGTCGTTTCATCATGTTTGCCTGTTTTAACATATAATAATATAATACATTTCTATCGCTATACAGGGTGAGTAAAAAAACCTGATACCTTCGCGGCTACTTTGAATAACAAAGGTGTCAGTTTTTTTTTACTCACCCTGTATTTATTGCGCTAACTATGAGGAATGAAAACGAGGCCATATGGAAGAAGGACCACGTTTTGGATATGCCAAGACCAACATAGACGAATTTTATTGTGCTTTTGTCAAGTTTTAATTTGCAAACTATGTAGGCTACTATGCAAAGTTCGCAAACAATCACGGGCATGTGCATGCATGGTATCCTCTTGTTTTCCAAACAACATTAGCATATATAAGTTTAGACAGAAAAATTTGCTGTTGAAAAAATTTCAATTATTGTTGCCGTTGCTTTAGCTGGAAATAGAATCGAAATTTTTGGAAACTGGCCTGCTGTATATACGTAGCTTCATGTAGAATAAATGAAAGATTAGGTGTACCAATCTGGCCCTAAAAAGTGTTGAGAGCTGAGACAGCCGCATTTCTGGGTTTTGAACAATAATATATTTTGCATACATATCGCTTGCCATAGTGCATTTTTATGGGAACGACATGACTGGCTTGCCCCGTTGGCTCCCGTAAATATAATAGACAGTGGGAGCAACTCCCACGCCACCCCACGTAGTGTTACCGCAGTTCTGGCACTCCTGAATTTCAAGTACTGTCGTGAAAGCAAAATAACGTAATACGATTAAAACAAAAATATAAAAAATATATAGAGCTGTACTTACATCTGGTTCAAAAAATACTCGGATGCCATCCGCAGCTCCTTCCAGGGTTATTCCACGGAAGAAAAATATAAACAGGATGACGTAAGGAAACGTTGCGGTAAAGTAAACAGCCTACATAATAAATAATATTATATTTCATGAGGACACGGCAAGCAGGTAAAATATTAGATATGTTTCGGTACTCTGGTTTAAGTAAATAAAAGTAATCCCGGATCAAAATACATTTACTACTTTTGTATACTTTTATTGGAAGCGATTTGGATCATCATAATTTGCATACGGATGATGGAAGTTCTCTTCAACAATAGTATCTCTATCAGGATTGTGGCAATGTTGAAGCGTTTTCATAGATGGAAGTATCGAGTGTAGGCTACAACAATTTATCTCTACCACGTTTGACTTAATCGAATCACAAACTTTCCTCACCTTGCCACTTGTCTTAATTCCTTTCGCAATACAGATGTATGTAAGAAACCAAGCAAGAAGTAAACACCCAAACAATTTCGCATTTACACCTTCGCCATAATCATCTATGTCTGTAGATACTTGCAGTGTAGACGAATAAAAATACCACATGGACGGATCACGGACACAACAATCAGTAAAATTCTCTACTTGACTTTTGTAAAGATCCCTTTGAGTCTTAAGACTAAAATACTCGCTCGAATTAACAGTTGTGTTCGTTAGCAAGTCCTCATAATAAGATTGGTTGCCTTGAAGACTCGCGAACATTCCAGCTTTCGGACACAGTTTATCACGAATCCACGGTAGGTCTTTGGTTAGGGATATGAAGAAATAATACACACACCATGTAATAATGACGATGTAGTATAAACAGAAGTATATAGAGACTATCATACAGCCAATACCGATTCCTATGAAACATGGATGCATTTGTTTGAAACCACGTAGAGCGGTAGTTCGGAATCTTTGACCAACTGTGTATTCCAAGATCATGAGAGGAAATCCTTCAAGAATCATGCATGTGAAAAAAGGAATCAAGAAGGCACCTGAAAAAACGTCAAAGATTTTTAAGTTTTATACTTTAAAATTCGTGACAATGGGACCAGGGCCGTAGCAACCGGGGGGGGGGCTGCAGCCCCTCCAATAATTTGCTAATAATCATTCTTTTTTCAAAATCATGCAAACTTTATCATTTAATCTGTGACAAACTGCAAAGAATGAAGATATTACTCATACTCCAGATCGTTCCTCGCGTAGAAATTTTAGCTGAATTTCTGTCGCGCATTTTCAAGAAAATCCCACAAAATCTGCACATTTTTGATGAACTAATGATTTATTTTGTCTTTTGCGTGTTGGGTCTTGCGAAAGAAAACTCTGAAAATGCCATTTCAGACCATCTAGAGACTCCAGATTTTCGAAATTTTCTCAAATGTTCTGCCTTCATTTCCGCGCAACTGCCATTTACGACGAAAATTCCCGCCGCGCATTTATAATACTACAGTCTGGCCCATACTTTCCTGTAAATTTCGACATACTAAAACGCTGTTTTCTGACTATCAGAATTCTGTTAAATCTTCCCCCAAAGTCCAGGAAATGGCATTTTAGAGACTCTAAATTTAAAAATTTCCTCGGGCCTTCGGCCCTCGCTTTCAGCCCCCCCCCCCCAATCGAAAAGAGCTTCCTACGGCCCTGTGGGATCAGATTGAAAGCCATGCTAATCTATACAGACTAAGTCAGTTAAAGACTAATTGGAAAACCTAATTTAAAAATGTAGTGTAAAAATGTGCATGGCAAGCATCACTATGTACTAGCACCATCGCTACCTTCAACGTTTCTTTGACAAAGGTCTAGAAACAGCCATTTATTTCCCCAAGATAAGTTTACCACGCCACGAATCAAGTTTCTGTGTATGTACCCCCTTCCCAGGAGTGACACTTGCTACTCACGTCCAGCATTTCCTTGACAAAGAAAGGGGAACCGCCATATATTTTCCCCACCTCAAGGACTGACGCCCTTGAAGCTCATCTCCAACATTTCTTTGACAATAAAGGGAGGGGACTGCCAAACATTTCCCTGCACCTATTGCTAAAACAAAGGAGGCAAGTACAAACTCCAGTTTACCACCCTATGAATCACGTTCATTCGCATATTCCCCCTCGTCCCACAGGTGTGGCACCCTTTCTACTCACCTCCACCATTTCTTTGACAGAGATAAGGGAACCGCCATACATTTCCACCACCTACTGCTAAACCCAGGCAGGCAAGAACAAACTCCATTTTAGTACCCCACGAATCACGTTTCTCCATCTTGGTTTCCTCGTTTCCAATTTCCGGCAGAACTGCACCATTTGTTTCTTCGTTTACTTTATTAAGCTCTAGAAAATATAACATTAGCTATGAATAACTAGCTAAAACTCAACTGTATTCAACGCCACAATACATTGATGGATAAATATTAAAATATAGTATATATTGTAATATTCTAATTCCATTCCGATGTGTATCAATGTGCTTTATAGCTCCTACTTTAAAGTTACACGAAGTTCGATTCCAGACGCGCACTGTTAGATTAAGTAATTTTGCATTCAATGTATGTGACAGCTAGGCGGAATGTATTCATTTCTCCAAGTAATCTGGTAACACTAGGCGATGCAATAAAGGGTAAAACTTCTCGTGTGGGAAACGGAGTTTAGATATAGAATTGATGGAGCTACACAGCGGTTAAATATATCACAAATTGTTACACATTAAGAACTTCCCATTACCTAGTGAACTGGTTTACGAAGAGATAGTGACCCTTCCGATGACGTAACGTTGCATGTTAATTATGTAAACTTTGATCAGTCGAATGGGCAGCTGACTGACAGTCGTTATAAAATAGTTCTGGAATCTTTTGATTTGGAAACATAAATATGTACAACTAATCAGGCTACTCAATCAAATTCCGAAACAATTTGCTGATGTTCTTAAATTTTCCGTAGGTTGTGAGAAGCACGCACAGGTATAAAGGAGCAATGGCTGTATTCGCTCTGCTGTAATTTTGAAAACAATTTTTTAACCGTCCGACCGATGTTGCACAAAGTCGTTTTACACATTAAATTTTATTGACTTCAAACAATATTAAATTTTTATTAGCGCACGGATATTAGCAATATTGGCGCGGAAAGAGGCCTGAACAGATACTGCGATTTTAATCTCAAATCAATATTGACCTTTTACCAACAACTCGTGACCGAAAAAAAAATTGACAATTTAATGTCAAACGTAGATTTGGCTGCGAAAACAACTACAACATTTTCCCGTTTACTTTCACTATAATGTTTCCTATTTGTAATTTATTTTAATTCGTTTGAAATCTTGAAACTGTATACATGCACATAATATACTTGTCCAAAATTTCCATTCACTTGTCACGATTGGCGATAATTACTGTCGTCATGGCGTCTTTTTGTATTCTTCAATCTTGTGTATTTCTCCTTAGAACCTAGATCGTTTCCATGCAGGAGTTTCTTACGTCATTGATAAGAGAGATTTATGAAATATGCGACCTATACTCATGCGTGATCTTGAATTTTTATGGACCGTGAGTTGTGGTCATTGTTGCATGGAATATCTGTGTGTCTTCTGGAACATCTTCATCATCATGCGTGATCTTGAATTTTTATGGATCGTGAGTTGTGGTCATTGTTGCATGGAATATCTGTGTGTCTTCTGGAACATCTTGCACAATACAATGATCAACAATAAATATATATTGAACAAAATCTCGCAATTTATAGTGACAGGTTAATATTCAATTGAATGAAACTACGGAAAGGGCGAAGTCTTGAAATCTTTCGTCTTCTGGGGATTCTTCAAATCCAATGTTTTCTGGGAGAGGACGTAAAACAGCGATGCCAATTATCCAACTTAGGAAATACCTGAAAGCAGTCGTTGATCATGTATAAAATTCCGAATCTTGACATCCCATGACTGTAATATTGGTCTACCGTATGTCCTTAATCCGATCACATAACACTGATACCGTTGTTTACCAAGCTCTTTGATGGTCACAGTTAACATCTGGTAAACGTTTCCCACATCACTGCATGACACAGCAACTGATCGTTCCATTTTGGTGTACTCATTTAGAAACCACCACCGAGATCTACACCACACCATATCTTCACGCTGAATCCGATCGTCTTCTACTTCTGGTATTTTAGTGCGTCTTCTATCTTAATTCTGGCATATATTTTGAGCTATACCTGCACAGGTTCTCTTTTAGCATATAGATTATATCACCAGGAACTGTTTTTCTTCGTTTGTAATCAGCTTTTAGATTATAGTCGTTTGTAGTCAGCTTCACTTAGGCTTAGTGCCTTCAGGACTCTTCACAATATTTGTTTCTTCACTGTTGTTTTCCTTGTTTTTACATAGTGTTTCGTTGACATGATCATCCTTCTCTCTGCCTGAACAATCACAGTCTCGCTTATCTTCTCTGATATCGCAACAATCCCAGCTTCAGTTCCTATCATATTTACGTCTTTCCTCCGATGATATTCAAAACATCTACGTTAGCACGCGGCGCATTTCTGTTCTATCCATGCAGCTGATTTTCTTCTCTTTCGCCAAAACATTTCGTAAACCAACACCATCGTGCCTTCGAACAATGCAATCAGAAAGCATTCACGCGCGTCTTGATCCAGTAAACTCACTGACATCAAAATATCTCCACGGCCATGGGCAGAAAACAGCTAGTCACTAAGTAGATGGCGAGGGACATCCAGGACTTCAACTAGCACAGGAAATAGACGCATATGAAGTATATCTTACCTTAACTTCTCTGTTGAATTTCCAAAGCGAGCGAGTGTTTCGTGTGAAACAACGCGTGACAACCACTGGTGCTGCAGGATTGCAAACACAGCAGCCCGTATTAATATAGGGCAAATATTTCTTGAGTACCAAGCTTGGGGGAGGTAGAAGACAAACTATTAGTGAACATGTGAACATCACCATCACAAACACAATAATTATTAACGGCCACGGGAAATATCTCAGTAAATCAGTCTATGTCATTTTACAACTAAGAGTATGGTACGAGTTATTTTGAAAAAAAATTTCACACTCAAAATACCACACACCCAAAACTGATGACTGCGAAAAGAAAGACTGGGTGGTTATAAACACAATAAGGCATCATCCTGTCTTCTCAGTGATTCCAACTGAGGTCAGGGGATTGTGGAGTCTATTATACGGGTCCGTATAGTTCCGCAAATCGTCGTATTTTTTCTCCTTCACCGCTAAACGTCAGTATTTTCTTCGTGAAAACTAACCGTAATTTTTCTTACACAGTAAAAGTTTATCGACCAGGGACGTCGCAACGATGAGGGGGCAACGGGGGCATTGAGAATCATTTACGTGTTA
Organism: Paramuricea clavata; assembly: GCA_902702795.2. Lineage (NCBI taxonomy): Eukaryota > Metazoa > Cnidaria > Anthozoa > Malacalcyonacea > Plexauridae > Paramuricea > Paramuricea clavata. The sequence continues at coordinate 7,159 of CACRXK020015804.1, forward strand.
CCTTCAATGTACTCATTATCGTTGCAATAATAATTAATATATTTAAATTCGTAGAAAATATAGGTTGTTTCCCCCAAGAAAAAAAATATTTGATGCTCGATGCCTGTATTTAACTTCTGCCTATCAGTTTTTTTCATTTTCAGCAGAATTCGCTAAAGAAACAGATTAATTTTTATATATAATTAGTTATAACAGCTTTTGTTAGGTTGTTTCCCCCAATTGTATATGTTGCTTTTTCAAGATATTTCGTTATAATCACAGGCTGACTAATGAAGGTGAAATTCCAAAACTAAATGATATCACGAATGTTAATAATGGAGAAGTACATTTTGCAAGAATAACGGGGGGGGGGGGCAAATACAAGTTTCGAAATACTGCTATTTGCTGTAATTTGGAGATAAAAAAATAGTCGCTATCACGCATTTTGTGTCTTTTTTCTAACAATCGTAGCCTATGTTGCTTTTTAAAGATGTTTCGTTATAATCACAGGCTGACTAATGGAGGTGAATTCCAAAACTAAATGATATCACGAATGTTAATAGTGGAGAAGTACATTTTTCAAGAATAACCTGGGGGGGGGGGACAAATATACAAGATCTAAATAAAAGGTTTTGTCCTGTATGTGGTCACAATGGACCACTATAGACCTCAGTGAATATGCAGTCCACAACAAATAAAGCTAATATAAGTTTATATATAATTTATAAGTTTAATTAAGTTTAGGTATTGGCTCGCTGCAGTATTCATGTGTGATTCGCAAGTTTTGGGTGCCTCGCATGGCTCGCACTTTATGCAGACCCAAGATGATTGATACTTTCAAAAAATAACGATAATAAATTGACAGTTTAATGCGTAAGAATTAATCAGAATCTATAATTTACGAACTCCAGTTCCGCGGATCGACTTGTCATGCAGGTTTCGAACATTTTTCTATAGCAGATAGCCTGACTCAATGACAAATTTACTATGCTTCATTAGATTTTATTTTTGTGAACTGGCAGCCAATCTTCAAATGGAGCTTACGAGTTATGTAATATAGTCTATGCTCAACGATTTTCCATTACCGAGTGATTATTTCTTCACTGTAAACCGCCAGGAAGATTGAGATATGTTACACCCCAAATTTACTATATGCTTCATTAGATTTTATTTTTGTGAAGGTATTCAATATTCGAATGGAGCTTATGTCAAATATAATCTATGGCTATCAGGGCCGGCTTAACGTTGCGCGAGGCCCGTGGCAGATTTTAGCGCGAGACGCCCCCCTCCCCCCACCACCTGTTTTGAAAATCTTTGAATTCAAAGACACACAAAATTGTTAAATAATTGTTTTCAATATTTCAATTATTGGCATCACTTATAAACGAGACAATGCAATGCTTCGGCCCAGTTGTTGGGTCAACAAGTATAAACAGGATCATATATAACAACTCAGCGCAACTGGAGATTACATGCATACAAGTATTGCATATTTTCCTGAGGCCAACTGCCAAGCCTAGGGGCCCTAAATGCGCGAGGTCCCTAAATTCGCGAGGCATCTAAATTCGCGAGGCACCTAAAATGGGCGTGTTCTCGTAAAAATGGGTGTGGCACAGTAAAGCGCGAGGCCCCCATAAGCGCGAGGCCCCCATAAGCGCGAGGCCCGCGGCATATGCCGCATCTGCCACGTGGTTAATCCGGCCCTGATGGTTATGCTTGACGATTTTCTGTCAACGAGCGATAACCGGCGTAAACCACCACGAAATTGAGATATATCCAAAAACCGCCCTCTCAAATGCGGCAGAATCGCCTAACCGCCAAACTATTATACACTCCCTGTGGGGGTTAAATTACATTTCTGCGCAGCTCGATATCATTTGGGTGAGAAAAGGTGCCCACCTACTCTCCTTCACCGTTAAAGGCCGTTTTCCACTAAGCGGAATTTTCCGCGCGGAGCGGAATTTCTCTTTGTCTTTTCTAAGTAGTTCCACCTGAGAAATCACAAGACAAAGAGAAATTCCGCTCCGTACGGAAAATTCCGCCTTGTGGAAAACGGCCTTTATATCGACAGACCCACAATCTCTATAGATTATTTATAACTTAGTAACGGTTTCTTTAAACATTTGACTAAGTCTATAAAATTCTGCGATAAAATAGGGTGTCTGTAAAAGCCGGAACCCCACCCGGAACACCCGGAACCCACCCGGAACACCCGGAACCCCACCCGGAACACCCGGAACCCTACCCGGAACACCCGGAACCCCTCCCGGAACACCCGGAACCCCTCCCGGAACACCCGGAACCCTACCCAGAACACCCGGAACCCCATCCGGAACACCCGGAACACGCTGGAATACGAGCTATGAAGCAACGCACGTGTTTCTCTATAAATTCACGTGTTTCGCATTAAATTCGGGGTGATAGATGGTTACGATCTTTACTTTTTACTTGTATTGCTGTTTTTTTAAATAATTTTTCTCATGGGCAAGGATAAATATCATTTCTCATGGGCAAGCATAATAATTATGTCGGGCGGTACAGAATATCAAATGCATGAGTATTGCTTGTTTGTAAACGCGTGCAAACGAAGTTTCGCTCGAGGCTTTTGCCGCATGTACTATATTTCAGTTCCGTTTTCAATATTCTGCCGTACTATGTACCTGTGACTCCAGTCTCTATTCTAAATTTAGTTGAACAATAACCAATATTTAACTTTGCTATCTTTTTTATTATTTGAATAATATGTTTGCATATGGTTATTTGACTTGCAATTGTATGAAACGGCGCCATGTAAGGAATTATAAAGTTCATCCGTATTTATTATATACACTACGAATTCTCGTGGATTTGTGGGAAATTTTTCATGGATTTCTTTACTAGACTTACTCGCTTTTTTGAACTTTGAAAGACGTTTTAGTAATTTAGAGGCTGTTTTGTATATGACAATGACTGCAGCATACAGTAAAAGTGCACGCGCGAGATCTCAGAATAACAGTATTATTAAAGTGCATATGACATTAATACCATTTTTTCACCAAAAATCAGCAAAAATTAGACAATTCGAATGATATATATCATTCCTTGATCAGATAAATACTTCCAGAGATAATTTAGATCAAACAGGCAAAAAAATAGGGTTTTTCAAGACATGGCCGGGAGAAAAGAGGCTGAGTACGAATCAGGTTTGTGATGTCACACCGGGAACGGAAGTGAATCGACTCATGTTGTATTACAATAAATATCTATTGTGTGCAATGAAAATTTGTATACTTTGCGCTTCGAAATGCCTGCTAGATATCTTGTATACGACTGTTCTAACACAACAGATGCTACAAATCAAATAGCTCTACATCCATATTATGTAGATTTTCGGCTGCAGTCATTAAGGAGAAGGAAACATTGGATAGATTTGGATAAATTGAAGCGAGCAAGAACGGAGCCGTCTCGTCAATTGTCAAAGGCATGTTTGCACAAAGACATGCATTTCATGTCGAGGCTAAAAGAATGCACATTTCCTCGACTGAATGAGATATGAAATTGGGATTAGCGTTTATCTGACGGTACAAACTGCGGTCGAAACTCGAAAGGCAGGAGGACATATAATAATGCTATTAAAAATGCGAGGGTGATTTTATATACACCCAAGGTGAGACAATGTCTTATATTGCCTTTAATATACTTGGTTTTATAATTGTTGAGAATGATAGTATTGGATATTAAAAATAAAATGAACTTTATTAAATACAATTGTATTATACTACATTAAAATTAGATAAAAGTTCTTTAAAAGTTTGTTGTTAAAACAGGACCCAGTATTAAAATATTCAATGTTCATATTTGAGTGCATCTATAATCAATACTGCCAAATGCCCCAACTGCATTCGATATTTCAATGTTACCAATGTCCTGGAGCCTCGGAAACATAGTATTGCAGATATTAGCAGAGTGTATATCATGTAATATAAAAGACATTGTCTAACCTTGCGTCTAATTCGCCTTTTAATCTAATTTTAATGTAGTATTATACAATTGTATTCAATAGAATCTTTGTAGTGGAGGTACACGCAAGCCTATAAAAGATCAAAATATCTTCTCGACGTTTCGAGCAAAGGCCCTTCGTCAGGAGCGACGCTGAACAACCACAAGACTTATGTATTTAATAAAGTTCCTTTTATTTTTAATATCCAATACTATCATTCTCAACAAATATAAAACCAAGTATATTAAAGGCAATATAAGACATTGTCTCACCTTGCGTGTATATAAAATCACCCTCGCAGTTTTAATAGCATTATTATATGTCTTCCTGCCTTTCGTCCACAGTTTGTACCGTCGGGTAAACGCTAACCCCAATTTCATCCCTCATTAGTCGAGGAAATGTGAGTTCTTTTAGCCCCGACATATTCAGAGTGTACAAAAAGTCATCCGCCTTGAAATGCATGTTGGCCAGATCGGAGCCGTCTTAGCCTGCGAACAGGCTCTCAGGCTGAATTGAGAGCCTGCATCGATGACTAATGAATTTGAATATCTGCCCCGTAACGTTCGTTTTTCCAAATATGGAATGTCTATCCTTATATGGTGTTGTTTACAACTTTAGTGCAAACTAAATTTAGACCGTGCAAACTAAATTTAGACCGTACAGTTTATACTGTTTTTCGAAATATAAGATATTCAAGCAAAAGTTCAAATGTTTTAAATACTGTTTTCTCAAAACAGAACATTTCGTGCCTTGATATAAGACGGCCAAGATCAATTTGATCAGTTAATG
>CACRXK020015805.1:0-11905 GCA_902702795.2 Paramuricea clavata
ACCACAAATTTCCCTTGCGCAAATGGAACACGTTTAGTCACGTCCGTGACGTTCTAATGTGGGATTAGGATCACGTTTAACGATACAATTACAGGGTAATGTTTTCTATATATATACAATATATGTACTATTTAAATAGTACTAATTAATAATTCATAAACCTTGTGGTATATCTGATAAAACTCATCTTCATTAGTATTCTTTATATAATTGTTTATCCTATATAATTAGTATGATTATATAACAGTTCATCCTTTTGTAGTCGTATTTTTAAGCTGTTCAAAACAATCGTTGTTGTGCCGGTTTTATCAGACGGCTGCGCTCTCGTGTTTTATATCTGATAAAGCACTCTTGCTCGTGTTTTAAATAGTACATAATATTTTTATCACAGGACAAATTGTCAAATAGATATTACACACAGAATACATAACATTTTGCGACAATGGGTTAATAGAGAGGTTAAGATACCCCGGTTTCGGTGTATGTGTACGGGTAACATGATTTTGGTTAGCAATATTTTCGTCGATGTCTGTACCTTTACTCGTAATTAAGGTGCACATTTTTCGCATTATATCATTGTCTATTGCAAGAAAACAGAAAAAGTATGATGGAATTACAGACATCAGTAAAACAAGATGACACTACTCGTACCCGTACACCGAAACCGGGGTATCTTAACCTCTCTAATACGAGTTTTTATCCCAGTCACGTATGTGCCGTTTCCTTGGATGCCCCAAAGCAAAAACCACAAAATTCATCGTTCTTTTCCTTTTTTACAGAAGCTGTATCAGCAAGTTACTCAATCAAAAATCGAACCCTGAAATCCACACCGTTGAACAATGAATCTCGCGATGAACATATAAGTATATTCAAATCGTTATGAGCAGCTATACCAATAAATTGAGATTGCGTTTTATTATATGTTTTTTATGTATATACAATATAGTTGATTGACGTTGAATGCACTATATACAGGGCGCAAAATAACGGCTGGAGTGGAGGGTCGCCGGTCAAGGTGACTGGCCAACTCAATTTTAGCTCGGACATACCGAATTTCTGGCCGGTCAAATTATTCACTTAAAGCAAAACCTAGTAAAGTATACCCCTAAAAATGTGACGAAAAGCCTTACTGAAATCAGTAATTAAAAACTCCTTCATATAAAACCGCTTGCATTGCGCTAAGCGAAAAAGCATGGCCTTAACTCTTATTAAGCCAAAAACATGGCCATGCATGGGCTTTGTGACGTACTGCGTGGGAAAGCTGGCGTACATTGAACAGCATGAGCTCCACCTTTGAATTTACTATATGAGTAAATTCTTAAACACGTCCGAATTTATCATTATGATAAATTCGCGGCACATTTTGGATTTATCATCATGATAAATTCGCGGCATCTAACCCCCAACATTAACCCCAACCTCAACCCTAACCCTTTTTAAACTTTTTTTTCCTTCTAAAACTTTTTTAAACTTTTTTATTGAAAATCTTGAAAATCTCTTATGATTAACTCTATTGAAAATTCAAAATGTGCCGCGTATTTATCATAATGATAAATTCGGACGTGTTTAAGAGTTTACTCGTATAGTAAATTCAAAGGTGGAGCTCATGTTAACATTGATGTTCTTTTCCCACAAAACACTCGACAACATGTTATGGTTCTTAATTATAATACTTGACAACTTTATTTTGATTATTAATTCAAGTGAAGATTAGTTTGTTGTTTTATCGAAAGTGACCGGTCAAAAATGACCGACAAGGTAAGAAGTTGACCCGCGGACAACTTCTCATTCTGGCCGGACATTATCCGTTGACCGTCCGTTATTTCGCGCCCTGGACTATACGTGCAATATAATTGACTGACGCTGTTATCCAAGCTTCCAACCCGAACATTTCTGTTATTATGACACTGCAAAAATCCCTGAATATTTTGACTCGAAAACCCACTCGGACTCAAAATTTTGAGCGGTAAAATGACTCAAATGTATGAGCGAATTTGTGTTCAATTTTTTTTTTTACCAATGTCTAAAGTTTACGGTAAAATTACTAAAATTTGTAAGCAAATTTATTTAGTTTATTTTTATTTATTGAATTTGTCACAATACAAAAGTTACAATGACGAAGAAGACGCATACAGACACATGACAAACAAGTTATATGTGACAGGAAAGAGGAACAGGACTTTTGTCCCACTTGAAACCTAACTCCTATATGCATGTACTCAATGTTTTGACTAAACATTCTTTACTCAAAAAATGAGTGAATTTACTCATAAATTGAGTAATTTTTATGTGAATATTTTAAGTCACTGTGGAGTGTGGGTATAAATTATTTTACTCGAGTCAAAATGTTCGAGTCAAAATATTTTGCAATGGAGTTTTCCATCATAACTCGTAAGGGCCAAAGGCAAATGACCGTGGCTGTATTTCAACATTTTCACGACTGCAAATGCTACCTGCGTTTGACGTTTAGGGGAGGATACCAAAGAAAAATTGGCAAAAACATGCAGCGTCACGTATTTCGTGAATGGCTCCTTAACTGACTTATTAAGTACTTACAACTTACCGGACGTGCAGAGCGGTATTTCAGGACTTGGCAACATTAAAGTCAAGACAGACGAATCTGCCTCGCACAAAATCTGTTTTGCAAAAACCTGTCTATCGCCGCGGTGTAAGCTTGCCGGCAGTTATCGGTTGTTATTTATTATATATTATCCAAAAGAAAATGAAATGTGACTCAGCGAAAATTTTCAATCATTTGAAAATCACAAGACGGCAGGAAACGTCATAGCTCGGATATGCGGAATACTGTATGTGACACTGATTATGAATGATCGCGTACCACTTAAAACAAACAGATCATGTTTTGCTGGGTTTTTTTAATAAGAATGCAGGTTTATGGCCGCTTGAAATTTGTTTAAAATAAAAATTCATCGATTTCAAAAATATAAACCGTAGCGTGGTTAAGTGCATGCGCGTCGTGTAATATTTGCGCAATAGAAAAATGATGTCATTGTATGTATTAATAAGCAACATCGGGTCATATGACCGCATAATTCGGCACATGACACGGCACAATAATCACTTTAAGAAGTTGTATTAACGCTTCAGTGTGCAGAGTTTGCAGAAGTAATATTTCAAGAGAAGTAAACGAGGAAGTCTATCTAAAATCATGGGTATTGGCGTTAAAGTTGCACAGGCATTATTGTTCGCCTTCAATTTCGTATTTGTGGTAAGTAATAAATGTTAAATACTTCGTTTATAAAACATGCCGTACGCGCTAGGACAGCTCGTTAATAATTTGTATGTTTATACAAGATTTTTAATTAAAACTACGCCACGTTACAGTTTGTTAGAAGTTCTATACGTTGCGCCGAGTAATGCTTAAAATAAGCCAAGTAAATAAGCCCTAAAGGCTACTCTTTAATCTTTAAAAATACTTCCAAATATGCCCAGATTTTAGGGGTAAAAATTGCAGCTCGTCAACTCTTCAATTATCAGTCATGCATGTCGATTTCGCGTTGGTCATTTATACAGCCACAGAAGTCCAGGAAATTTTCCAGCGATACCATTATTGTAACTTCGTCTACGTATATATTCGTAGAAACATGAACTTCGACTATTTCGGTCTGTAATTTTGTAAAACGCTTTAAATTTTGCGATAAGTTTCTGGGTTCCGGCATTTCATGATTCCGCTTCAAAGTGGGCGACTCCTTGCATAATTTTGCTTGCAAGACTAAGACGCTGAAGAACAGATTGGTATTCACCCAAATGTCCTGACAGTTTTGAAATTTCGAAATGTTAACTCAAGTCAAAGCGAGCTTGTTGGAACGTGCTATATTTGAACGTAGTAGCTTTCAAATCAAATATGCCTTGTAGCGAAAGGCAAAGTCCTTGTTGATTTTGGGGGGAAATTTGTGTGCACAGCAGGACTGTTCTTACATTGTAACATGTCGAAGTTAAAAAATGGTGTTCTATATTTTTGAAGTAATACTTTTTAGTTAAAATTAGTATCAATTTTCCATCAGTTTGCTACAATTTTGAACAGAACATGTGTGGATTTTATACGTGATTAACAGAGCGAAACTATTGAACTTCTTCAGCATTCTTTGTATGAGCATTGGTTTCTGTATATAAAACGTATCATAATGTAGAACTTACTGTATTTGGTATATGGGTAGCATCAATACCAATGCCTTCCTTATATAAAGACGTTTGTTAGAACAGCTAGATCTCAACAACAAATGTTTTTGTGTTAAACCTTGCACCTACAAGTAAAGAGCTTTTTTGTTTATATTATTAATATTAAGGAAACTTACTTGCATTTTTTACCAACATAAAAAGAAGTTCAAAGAGAGAAGATTTTCATATGTTGCAATAAGCTGGGTACATCGGTTATTTGGGGGTTGAGTCTACCTTCCCCTAATATGAAACCTGTTACTGTACAATATATTGTAGCATAAAGATCTTTTAATATCTATATGTTATATCACCCCTCCCTTTTATGCTGGACTATCAGTTCTAAACTGTTAATTACACTTGAGATTCAGTAAAGGCACGTCTTATTGGCCCAGTGTTATGTATCAATCAATTAGCCTTTCTCCCCAAATGAGGTGTAAGATATTTAATATACAATATGGCATGCTTGGTCATTTTCACATTCCTTTGTGTAGAATTGACTTGTATGTGAATTCCTTAACCAATTTCACATCTACATGCAGGAGATATTCATTAATTGTTATCAGTTCTCACAAATTACTGAATGAATTAATATCAAATTTAATTTATTAAGCTTTGTGCTGTTTGGCTGAGCTAATTAAAGAATTCAAATTAACCCATTGAGTGCCAATGTACTCCCCTTAATTGATTAGTAAAATTGACTGATGTTAGAGTAAAATAATAAAGTATGTTGCATTAGGGTACAATGCAACTTGTGGGTTAACTAGACACATGGGCAGATAGTGTATCTACAGTAGTGCTGTGCAAACTCCGGTTTTTCATCAGCTCTGAGCTCCGGCTCCGGCCACTTCATAAAATATTAAATAAATGTTTTACGATCAGAGAACATTTATTAATATTATTATGAATAACCCTTTTCGCGCTTTCTAATTATCAGATAACATAACTCCGGAAACAAAACAGTGAAAACACTTAACCACGCAGAAAATATCTATATGGAAACCAGCCTCGAAAAATCTTTGACACGAGGCATGACGCTAACACTCTCGAGACCTGATTCCACGGGCGCTTTTTCTCAGCGAAATACGAAATATTTCGCCTGTTTCTTTTGAATTGCGACCATGTTTCTTTTGAATTGCGACATGGCTCTGGGCTCCGGCATACAAAATCCAGCTCCGGCGTCGGAAAAACCGCCGTAGGTGTTAAAGTGCTGGCACTCGATGGGTTGAGAATTCATAAAAGTCCAACAATGTATGTACACCTTAGATGAAACAAACACAGTATACTACTGTACAAGGCCATATAACATTTTGTGAATTACAAGTTATCAATTTCCAGTAATAGAAACAATTAACAATCAAGTAGAGGTTGCCCAACTTTCTATGCCATTTCTGTGAAAACTAGGAGGTGTAGCTACCTTGCCCAGTCCTGCACTGCCTACAAACACTTGTCACTGCTGAACAGCTGAAAATGTTAATTGGTATATTAAAAATTCATATTATGTTCTGTAGTTGATCGGCCTTGCTGGCATAATCACAGGTGCACTCATTCGTCTGAAATATGACAAATACGAAGAGTTGACGTCGAAGGACATTGGAGGAGTCTCCATCTTGTTAATTGCCCTCGGTGGCATCATCTTCATTGTTGCGTTCTTTGGATGTTGTGGTGCGATACGAAAGAGTGTTATCATGCTGACCATTGTATGTAATTATTGTCAATTTAAGTTGATTCATGTTTCCCAAATGTGGGAATTCACTTTGAAGAGCAATTGTTTCCAGTGACATTTCGGTTCTGGAATGGGTGCCCATTTCCATGAGAAGAAAAAGTAATATATATAAAAAGAGATTTAAATAAATTTTTAAAATGGCCAAACAATGACCTTACTTGTCACAAGAATGTTTTGCAGTTTTGGATTATCAAAAACTTAAAAAAAACTCATAATCTTTAGTTTTTATGATTTAATTAACAGCTTGACTGTTAAAATCTCTAAAATGTTCGGTTTTATGAGAGGGGAGTTGAGTTTGAACCATACCCATGAAACACAACCGGCATTTTGGGATCTGTGAAACCTTTATATTTCTTGATACCTGCTTTGCAGATAACATTGTACAGTGACTATTTTGTGCCTGATGTGTTGCATTTCAATACAATATGTCACTTGTAAAAATTTTGTTAATAACTTTGTTGTCAAAATGCATTTGTTTTATAATCTTATAGCTTTATAATCTTATAGTTTATAGTCTTGATGGTCATACTGCTTGTGATTGAGGTTGCTGCTGCAATTACTGCATATGTCTATAAAGACAAGGTGAGGGAAATATAGACAATATTACTACCATTTTCGAGCTTCTGTGAAGCATGCATTTATAACCAGGTTTTAAAACTTTTTTCCAGCAGAGTTTGTCAATCTAAACTATTTGTTTGGTGGTAATAAGTTTTGTAGGCGTGGCGTCAAACAAATTATTTTGAACACAAAACTTAAACTTTACTGTATACACACAACACTTTATATTATTGGTAACAACAAAATGACAACGGTAAAAATAATCAGAAAGAGAAACACCAGGTTTGTAGCACCTTCCAAACTTATTTATAGCCTCCATTTCTATTTAATTTTGAAGCCAAAAGAGTAAAGTTTTGTGTTGAAAACAATTTGTTTGACGCCACGCCTACAAAAGTTATTGCCCGCCAAACAAATAGTTTTGATTGACAAACTCTGCCGGTTCCAGAAACATTTTATAACCCAGTTATACAGTAAATGCACGCTTCGCGAAAGCTCAAATGGTAGTATTCATCATGATACTGTAGTTTAAGCAAGTGATAATAACTTTATGATTATGATTATTAAAGGTGATCTACAGTCCGATCTGCGCATGTGCACAAATGAGCCCACTTTTTATGATACAAACAGTTTAACTATGTTTTGAGTTCTTGAAAAGCCTGATTGTTGTTTCTTGATCATTTATTATACTCTAGATAGAAGCTTGAAAATATAAATAGTTGTCGAATAAAGCTCAATATTTTGGGCACAAAAATGTAAACAAAGGCTTTGTTTACATACGGACTGTAGATCACCTTTAAGTTTATATTAGGGCCCTATTGAAAATTGCCTTGGCAAGATTTAGGCTCCCTTTTTATAAATTGTACAAAAGAGGATTTGTTATCTCAAGCCATATTTAAGTGAGATTGATTTTTGTCTTCTAGACTGCAGAAAATGCTAACACAGCTTTTTAATTGTTTGCCACAGTGTCAGATTAAATATCATGCCTTGCACAAAAAGGTGTTCAATCAAATTTTTGCAATGAACAATCACCTTAGGACATGTGTGGATGCACCTGTTCAGTATGAATTAAAATGACCCAGCAATTGGCTATCAAATTGATTGCTTGTCCTGACCCCATATTGATACAGTAGCTCGTAAATTCGATGTAAATTTTGAGAAGCTGGCTGAATTTTAATAGCCAATGCCTGAGCAACAGCTCAGTTAATATTGGACATTTGTCAGACCCAATCGAAAATGTTATAATTCACACAGCACCTATACCATTGCTTGCAACTAAGGATGAATGGTTGCTCATAAAAATGTTCGTCAAAAACACTTGACAGATTTTAATCTGATCAGCCAATCATGTTCAACCAGCGCCAAGCTGATTGGCTGAACGAATTGAACCCATCAAATGTCAGCACAAACATTGAACTACAATGTTTTATCTGCGACCGTTCATCCTTAGTTGCAAGCGACGGTATATCATATTGGTACTTCTGTTTAGTAGGTATGCAAAAAAAGTACCTTGAGTCAGCTCTGTCAAGTGCTTTTTGATGTCAAGCACCTTTGCAAGCGATCATTGCAACTCCTGTAACAAATATTGCGAGGATCCAACTGATGACTCTCAGTAGACTGCAGAATTTAACTTGCTTGTATTCTATATCAGGTGAAAGACTATGTTGGAGAAGGGATGGATTATGCATTGAAGCATTATGATGAAAAAAAGTACAAGGAAGCCTTTGACACAGTGCAGAAAGAGGTATTGTACAGTGCGGCATCTCTAGAAGATTTAATTTAAATTTGAATTGTTTTGAGAATTTGTTTTGGATGTTTTATTGTAGCAAATTATGGCAAAAAATTGGAGGAAAATATTTCGGTGTTTTTAAAAAAAAAATGGCATGGCATCACCGAATACTTCTTGTTTTGCTTATTGTTAGGCTATATATATATTCCAAACAAAATAATGCAGCTGTGTTTCGTTTCATCTATTTATTGTAATGACTTCATTTTAGAATCTATAACGTTTGGAAAGTTAAAATTGAAGTATTTATGTGTTAAAAACACGTCTTCATGTTGTATTTTCAGTCCAAGATGGTGCCCAATTTAACATTTAAGTCAAGGGGCTTCTTGTGCTGCGAGTGTAGCTAGGATTTGAATGAGACACTAATCTGATTGCTCTAATGAAAATGGCTCAATGATTGGTTTTCTGGGGAAACGACAAAACACGGACCCCAGGTCCATGGACTACCTTCGTGGACCTGGTCTGTGGACTACCTTCGTGGACCACTCTCGTGGACCACTTGCGAGACACCAGATTTTTGGGGTTTGAATTCTTGACTGTGCATGCAAAAATGTGCTCAGTCGAGTTCAGTCATTATTATTATTGTGGAAACTTTACACAAAATGTGAAGTTCTGAACATGACCGTTCTAAAATATAAGTGTGCAATTACGACTTTAATGCAAAGTTTCCGAATATATGCTTAAAATTGGTAGGTTTTTTTCTCGATCGCTACAGGAAATGCAAGAAAAGCAGTAATCGAGCTTCAAAAATTAATATTTTTGGAAGAGGACCTTCAGGCATTGAAAGGTCATTGCAACTTACGACTTCTACAGTTCAAGTGATTTTTTAACAGTAAAATTCGAATAATTCAGTAAAATCCTTTGACCACCCTCACCCCCTCCCCTCCAGATTCTCCACAGTATTCCTATATTTTTTAATGGAACCCTGACTACATTTTTTTCAGCATTTTTACAGACTTAGTATTCACTGTTCATCAAACAAAAACTGAATTGATTGTGAAATAAATAATGGAAATGAATAATCAGTAGTTCCCGCCAATCTTGGCTCCCTAAACTCGGAATAATAGTGTTTGGTCTATTGTTCAGTAGGCGAAATTTTGCAAGTGGTCCACGAGAGTGGTCCACGGGAGTGGTCCGTGGTCCACAAGTGTAGTCTATGGACCAGGTCCACGAAGGTAGTCCATGGACCTGGGGTCCGCGTTTTGTCGTTTCCCGGTTTTCCGCCTCTAAACAGCCAATTCAAAAGTGTTTAATAAATAAGAGTTATCCTTATATATCAGTTGCTATAAAGGTTGACAGGCCCATATGTGTGCTTCTATGGCAACAAACTATGTGTTACCTAAACCAACGTATAAATTTAGAGGAAGAAATGCTACCACTTTATCTCTGTCTAACGCCAGATTATTTTACCCTGTCTAATGCCAGACGATTTTACTTGTCAGGGGGAGATTGCTGCCACTCATTGCAGTCAATGGGTTAAACACCTTCAATAGACTTTCCGCTCCCTTACGAAAAAAGTCTATAGGTGGCCTATAGGTTCCTATAGGAATTGTTCCAATTCCCTATAGAAGCCTTTAGGCACCTATAGAGCTCTATAGGCTTATAGGCATCCCTATAGGTCACCTATAGAAAATGTTCCAATTGCCTATAAAAACCTATAGATTTCCTATAGAAACCTATAGGTTGGCCTATAGGCCAGGCCTATAGACTTTTTTTGTTAGGGCTGTATAAATATGTAATACAATAGGTCAAATAGAATTCTGGTTAGGGCTCAAAAGTCAACAACTGTTTCTCTCTAGCTTGGTTGATTAGAGCACAGTGCACTGGAATTGCAGGTTCAATTCCTGCCAGAGGTCCCATAGTTGAATTTTTGCAACTTTTTGTGGTTAGGTTTAATAAATGTATAAAAATTTCCATCATTCATCAACATAAAATTTTGTTATTTTTTTTAGTTTGACTGTTGTGGAAAAGATGGTGTTTCTGACTATACAAATCCAAAGCCGTACAATATTACCACTATTCCAGACTCCTGTTGTTCCAACTTGACAATGGTAGCAAATCAAAAAGTTTGTACTAAGTTGAATGCTTACCAAAAGGTAATTTAAACGTTGTAATAAATGTTGCAACAATGCAACATATATATATATATTTATAATATAGTCATCCACCGTATATGAGCTGTTCTGCAATCTGATTGGTTGAATTACTCGCCGTATATCAGCTCATATACGGCGAGTAGCGAAAAACAAGATGGCGGTCCAAAAACTACATGAGTTTTGCGAAGCAGAAAAAGGAAAATATTCGCTTTGAGAGTAATAATATTACAAGGGAAAACTCTCAAAAAAATTTGACAGGTTAGCAAAATTCATTTATTACGTAGAAATTAGTTTAAATACAAGTTTTTTAAAGAATTAATACCGAAACAACAGCGAAAAAACACGTTCATTGAGAATATAAATTGTTCAGAAAAGTTTGCAAGGAACGACAAATGAATTTGCAGTCAACCAGCACTTACTATAGTACCAAACATCTGTATAATATATCTGAGCTTTCCTGTGAGATATAGAGGTTCTAAAACCATTTCTTTCACTTCGTCTTCGAGTTGTAAAACAAAAGTATTTCAAATTTTCAAGCGGTTTTTGGCCGAACAAATTGTCAACACATTGTAACAGTGAATAATTAATTACTGCTTCAGTTAATGGCTATATTAGAGTATATTACAAAACAATTATACCATTCGCTCTCGTCGTATATGGCTGATAGCCAAATACGACTCGAGCTCATGGTATAATTGTTAAAGATATATATATATATATATATATATATATATATATATATATATATATATATATATATATATATATATATATATATATATATATATATATATAAAATACAATATAATAATAGATTATTGCTAAAATCCGGGATGCTTTCTGGTACCCGAAAAAAAAAACATGTCGTGTTTTTGCGTCACTCGCATTCGAGAGTACTATAACATTTTGAAATCAACATTTTGGGAATGGCCTGTGGCTGTGATAAATGGTTATTAACTTCAATAACTTCTTAATAATTTGTTTTTCTCTTGGTCCCTTCTCCTCTGAAATTCTACCTATATGTACCCCTTAAAAAACCCTGCTGAAGAAGACCGTTTGGGTTGCCTTTCCTATACTCAGTTTCAATCTCGCTCTTACATATATCCTCGCCTTTTATCGTGTCCCATTCACCTATTCTAGTTTCTATATAATCTATTAATATTTGAGGGCAAAACTAGACCTGATGGGAAGTGAATTTTATTCCGGGCAACCAATTTTCATGTCTAACTTGCCGTAATCACAAGTGGTAATAATAGTTACACCACTTATATTGCAATATTTCTAGGGATGTGAGGATGCATTGTTTGACTACCTCAAAGATCACATGGCAATCGTCGGCGGGCTGGCCGCTGGCGTGGCTGTTATTCAGGTATATTACACCCTTAAATAACAGTCCCTTTTAAAAAATTAGCCTGGTAATGCATAAAATATAAACTAATGGAGTTGTGCAAGGTAGCTAGTTTTCGAATCGGCCAATAGACCTTTCGGCTTTCCCCTTATGAGTGAAATTTTGATCTAGATATGCCTGGACAAAAATTTCATCAGCTTGAAACTCAGTTGAGTTAC
>CACRXK020015806.1:0-11903 GCA_902702795.2 Paramuricea clavata
TATATATGTATTTTTAATATTAATTTAAGCTACGTTTACACTATACCGGATAGTAAATCGGCGCGAAAAAGTACCGATCAGATAGATACGGAATGTACAACTACCAGAAGCTGAGCGAAACAACATCTCCCTGTTGCAATAATTCCTGTGAAAATAGAGTTCCTAATAGGTACGGGTAGCGGGGTAGGTGTTTTTTCACGTTGCTACGGAAAAAGTGTAAACGTAGCCTAAAAGCCTTAAGTATAGTTAAGACTTATAACGCCATACGATATTATATGACTCACTCTCGCAACGAGTTTACATTTTCTCACAAACACAAATAAGCTATTTTAATTGAGTTTACAAAACTTAAAACATTTCTACTAAATTTGGCTGTCCCGTTCTATTTTTTACTCGGAATGTAAATATTTGCGGTTGCGCCATGCATGCAGTCATGAATAAATTCATTAAATTTTCTCAACTTCTCATTGCTATAGTTTCCATAGCAACGAAAAGGAGTGTTATATTAGCTTTGATATTTATGCCCACACATCAAACTAACCGCTCATTATTCTTAGCTAAAAATATCCACATATTCAGAATTATATTCAGACTAAGATATTCAAGGTCAGTCTTGTTCTGTTTTTAACATAGATACAATCTGTTCCTTTATAGCGGAATACTGAAAACACAGCGCAGCAGATATCAAGTGAAGTTTTAAACTTAAATGTTGAAATGTCGTCTACAAAACAGTGTATTTCATGTAATCGCGAGGTTAGTAGCTGAATAATAGAGTTATTTAAATTTAGGAATATTGTAAATCATTTTGGCAGTGCCAGTATAGGATTTTAATACATTGATATGCGTAATATAATAAATTTCCTTTAATAATTGAGTGTAAAATTCCCCCCAGTAGTTCCAAGTTTCGAAATTTTCTTTGTATATATTTTCTTACTTGATTTTAATTACAAATATATATATAGTCCTTTCATTTGCCATGTTATAATATATAGATGTTGGTGGCCGGAAATTTCCTCGTAGATGCCGTGATTTGTATCTGAACTATCTGGAAAAAGGTCTCGAGCTGGTTTTCGCAATGACATGGCCGGCATGAGGCATCTATATAATATAGCACTGGCGAATGGCCTTTGCTCGAAGCTTCAAGGTGTTATGATCTTTTCATGAATTTCAGAGGCAAACCAGGACAGCTTATTGTACAGTGTACGTACAATCTATTGCAACAAAGTCCGTACTTCAACTGCCTCCAAATCTTAATAGGGAATTATACATGAATTATTATTCATGACTTTTTTGTTTCAAGAAATCATGATAATATAAACATAGGTCATAGGTGCAATCCCTATACGTGTATATATATATATCATTCACCGTATATGAGCTGTTCTGCAATCTAATTGGTTGAATTACTCGCCGTATATCAGCTGATATACGGCGAGTAGCGAAAAACAAGATGGCGGTCCAAAAACTACATGAGTTTTATGAAGCAGAAAAAAGGAAAATATTCGCTTTGAGAAAGATAATAGTACAAGGAAAAACTCTCAAAAAATTTGACAGGTTAGCAAAATACATTCATTACATGTACATAGAAATGAGTTTAAATACAAGTTTTTTTAAAGAATTAATATACCGAAACAACAGCGATTTCAAATTTTCTAGGCCAAGCGGTTTTTGGCCGAACTAGTTGTCAAGACATTGTAACAGAGGATAATTAATTATTGCTTCAGTTAATGGCTATATTAGACTATATTACAAATTAAAACAATTATACCATTCGCTCTCGTCGTATATGGCTGATAGCGGACTCGGTATTTTTAATAAAAAGCAGAACCGAACAAATTAGAAGGTTTTTTCTAATAGTTTCGAACGGTAGGTGCCAGATGAATTATATTGTGTATAAATTGAGGTACCGCGTTTAAATTTCAGTAGTTTTTCCCAAACGTTTTTACAGCTAATAATTAAATGTTAAAAAAGCATTCAATACATAATAAAAAGGGTAATATTTTGGTGTGGTTTACAGGGACAGTTTTTAGCAGTATACAATCATGGCAGTGAATATTCTTGCACTATTCACCGACAATGATGTGAATAATTGTTTTAGCAAATACCATAACACAAAACAGAAATTACCAAAAAACAACGAAAATATTTTTAAAAAGGTTTTGTACTACAGCTCCCGCCTGCCGTAATAGTTGTAAACAAACTGATAATATTGACAAGCTTTTAAACACCTCTACACATTCTTAAACCGGCAAAATCTTCTGAATGACTTTCTTTGTGTTTAGCTTCGTTTAGTAAAAAGATTTGCTCGTCTGTTTTCGGAACAAAACAAGAAGATATTTTGTTTCGGTCCGGAGATGAATAGAGCAAGGATATCCGGAGCTAACCGACCAATCAAATTGCTCGAAAAGCGCTATCCACCTCCCATGTCGATGCTACTAAAGGATGTTCTAATCTCCTCACTTCTTCAATTTATGAAAGCGACAGCCAAAATAATCATTCATTCCACTATATTTAGTTTGGGACACCTGCAAAGAACTTTTAATCTTGCCAATTGGTTGCCGCCATCTTATTATCCCACGCTTTCGCAGACAAATTGCAGCTAAATTGATAATATGTAAATGCAATTTATTCAGATGCCTATTTCAAGTGAATCATGCGTCTGTGGTCGCGTGTTATCAGATATCAGGTCCTTGGGCTTGGAAGGAAAAAGATATTCTGGTAAATCAGTTTCATTTTTTTATACAACAATGAGAGCATAAAATGAAAGCAACAATATCGAACAACGCAACCTTCCAAGCACATCAATTATATATATTGAAATGACTTCAGGGAATAAACATGCGTTAAGGAGCTCTCTTATGTAGGCCTAGTATTTCAAATCCGACTATAAGGACTGGACTAAATTTCAAGTACGCGCAATTTGATCAAAATGCGAGGACTTGAAATCTAGTCCAGTCCTCATAGTCGGATTTGAAATGACATCTCATGCATGGGAATAAATCACTATTTAATTAATTTTGATCCAGTCCAAGGACTGAATTAATTTTGATGCCGTCCTAGGACTGGATCAATATACTTTATCAGGTATCCAGTATTATCATGTGAGCAAAATATAGCAATATGTTGGCTGATTTATTCTTGAATTATTAATGAGTTTGAGATATATTAAGCGAATTCATGCACTTACGTAATGTAATTCGAATTAAAGAACTTGAGTTAAGGAACACGTTGACGCAGCTGCGTTTCCCTAAGTTGACAAGGTAATTGAGCGCTTGTGTAAGCGACGTTTCTGACAACCGAAATTTAATGAAGCGATTATAGGGCAAGTAATGGCGCCAGCCATTCTTATTCAAATCACGAACATGATACTACAGACTGCCGTTCTTGATTTTGAGCAAGAACTGCATGTTGACGCCATTGGAGAGCTTAAGCTCAGAGGAGTGACATACAGAGTTGTAACTAGTGTACCCACGTTTTTTTGTGCGCATGCTCGGCAAGTTACTAGATGCATGCATCTGATTGGATGACGACCTGATGACGACTCACTTTGAACTTGCTGAGCATGCACGCGCAGTTGATCATTTTTTGCCCAGTCGCCTGAAAAAAGTGGGTACATCAAAACGTAAGCTTCCGCAGTGTTTACGACGGTCAGTTACAGCTCTGGATGTCTCTACTCTGTGGCTTAAGCAAGCGACATTTTTGTCAGCACGGACGCGGGAATGGATTAAAAACTGTGTTTTTATAAGTTTGTGGTAATATTCAACACATATATGACAAAACATAAGTGAGACTTTTAAAGTTTTCTTCTTTGCACGAGCGCTATGATGCAAAATGCCGCCAATATAAAAATTATTTGCGGGTGACGTCCATGTAGACAAAAACGTCGCTTGTTTAGGCCCACCATTACACGTCATCTATGTGTTGTCAAAATCGTCGCCTTTAAAGATGCGGTACAGTCCGATCTGCGCATGTGCACAAAGGAGCCCTCTTTTTATTTACAAACAGTTTATTTAGGTTTTTATTTCATTTTATGTTCTTGCAAAGCTTGATTGTTGTGTCTTGATAATTTTTTATACTCTAGAATCAATATTTTGGATACCGAAATGTAAACAAAGCCTTTGTTTACATACAGACTGTACCGCATCTTTAATTATGCTCTCTATTTACGTCTAGGATATCGTGAGGAACTTTACAGTCGCCTGGAGATCAGGAGAATCCTGAAAGGTCATGATAAACCGAAACGCCCAAGACTGAAACAAAAATTGCCAAATACAAAACAGGTAAAAATCTTCGGGAACATTTTGTTCGTAAATATATTTAATTTATTGCCATTAAAATTTCAGAAATGTTAATAACTTACTGACCGAGGGTGAGGGCAGTACGGGAAAATATCCGACCGAGGTATTGCTGTATTGGCCGAGTGATAGCGAGGTCAATACAGCAAGCCCGAGGTTGGGTATTGTCCAGACCTGTACGGTTGAGGTCAGTAAGTTTTTTATTATATGGCATTGTACGTTTGTAAAAAATGGAAAAAAGGTCACGCGAGGGCAAAGTACAAAGTCCAAAGCATTTGAAAAAAGAAACGATTTGTTCTCTGGGGTTAGTAAAACTACTCTACAGCACTTTTTATATAGAATACTAACACAGTTTGTAGTATTTCAAGAAAAATACGAGGTATTTCGTCATTTAATTAATCAAAGACAACAAATATGAAAACAATAAAATTACAAAAACAAGTACGTTTTTAGTTCGCTTCATCTCATATTTATGTCTCTTTTTATCTAACAAAAACAGAAATTTTCAGGGAAAAATTATAAATCTGTGGCTGCTTTAGTTGTATTTTTTATTTAGGATTGTGTCAAATTCCTCCTGGCAATCTGCAAATAAAATTTGCAGCTCTTCACAAAGTCAAAACACAAAACAGTTGTTGTGGATGGTTGAGATGTTAAAATTTTGACGTTTTTAATTGCATGTCATGTCTTTCTCAGAACGAAAAAAAAGCCATTTCAGAGATTATAGATTTTAAAATGTTCTGTGGAAACATGCCCCCGGACCCATCTAGAGTTTGTTCACGCCCACACCAAACAAATTTCTATACTTACCAAATAATGCAAGACAAATAATTTTTACCAACAATTTTTAAAACATTACCAAATGGATGAAGTAGTTGCAAAATAGAGTATCTAGTGAGCACTACCGACAATGCATGTTCTGCGACTTTGACGGGTATTGCTCACTTGTAATGTTAATAATAGATCCTTCCTTAATGTAGATGTATAATTCCAATTTAATTTTGCTCAGAAAAACAGGCTAAATTCTGCTGCCCCATTTTTATGTTTTCCTATCTGTCAGAAAAGTGAAAAATTAATAATTCCCGCTCCTTTCAACTTATTTAGTATTCCGTTCGATAGTGCATTAAGTGATGAATTTGTTTTCCCTTTGAACGTATAGGACATCACCAGTTCTTTACACAAACCACAGATGAAACGACGTCACAAACGGAAGTTACCAGGTCCCCAACACATGACCTCGAACACTAGACAACACAGCCAATTATATCAAGTAAACAAAAACTCATCGCAACAAACAAAGATTGAGGATAATCCAGATTTATGGTATCTTAATCCACGATTTAACTTTACAGACGCTTTAGCAGACATAAATAAACGGCTAATCAGTCAGACATTATTCTGGGTTAGATTATAAACCAAGGGAGGTTATAAGGTTTGGTTATGTCTGTTGCAATACAGATTTGTAGTTACCAAGGCTATGTTTACATTGCATCGGATCGGTTTTTGCTTCGTTCGCGGAACGTTACCGCCCAAGTGTAAACAGCTTTCGCCCCCGTCCTTACTATGCCGTCATATTTGCTTGCATAATTTATACCAAATACAAAAATATTGCAGACATAATTTAAAATAGTGAGCGAGCTATACCCGCAACTTTTTATTTGCTAGTCCCGCATTTAACCGAAAATTGCTCCAACTCAATTGTCCGGTGTTTACATTACAATGAGAGCGTTGCAAAAACCAATCCGATACACCGCGCACCACTTCGAAGAGCGAACCGCCTCACCACTGGTTTGTTGCAGAAATTGAGACGATAACAACATCTCATATGTAAACATGCAGATGTCCTATCCGCGGTATGGTTGTTGCGTTGGACGCAAAGTGGAAACATGACTTTAAATGCATGCATGGACATTATAATTAATAAACATCTAATTAACGTCCTTCTGGATTGGAACAACTAAATCATGAACATAATTAACCTATGATAGTCCGAATTTATTGAGTATAGTCGTACTTCACGATTAACTTCATGAGCGAGGGTTTTAGCAGATATTAATAATGTTAGCATAAGACCTCGTTCGGAAATAGATAAGAATCGTTTTTAAAGATATAGATAAGGTAATCATCATAGGGATTACATTATGAAAAGTTTGTGGATGGATCTCGTGGATCTATGGCATTTGCTGACGCTTTAACAGACATTAATAAACGTTCATCAATCAACTTAATACTTGCTAACCGCGAACGATAATTGACTGAGCTACAGTAAAACATTGATCGTCTTGGAAGATGGAATAGCGCAACCTTGAACCATTCAGATATTGCTAGGCAACGCAGGATACCCATTATCACTAAGGGCATGAAATGAATATATGGGAAAATTGTTTCTCGTTCTTCCAATAAACACCATGCAAATGCATTACTAAATTATGCTGCATAAAATGTCTCAAAAACTAAATTTCCACCTTAAAATGCAAAGCTATAGTTGTTGTTAAGCGAGACTGTTTTCTTGTAAATATGTTTATTTGTATATATTGTGTTCATTCATTAAATCAACTGTTCTTCAAATTGTTTTTTCATGATATATATATATATATATATATATATATATGTTAATATTATTAATATGCTATGTATATCAACTCTTTTGTATTTCCAACCTGGGGATTCGAATTGTTACTAGGCCCTGTTGCTTGTATTGGTTTGGAAGATTATGCTTTATTCCCAACTTAAAACATAGTTTCCGTCCAAACTCTACAACTACTATGCATTAGGTCATATTAATTAACAAGTTAATTAAACACTTAAAAAGGAACTTGAAGAAGTTCAAGAACAAAACTGATTACGTGAAGCATACACCTAACCATCTATGCAAACTATATTTAAACTATAGTATA
The DNA here is from genome assembly GCA_902702795.2 of Paramuricea clavata. Taxonomy (NCBI): domain Eukaryota; kingdom Metazoa; phylum Cnidaria; class Anthozoa; order Malacalcyonacea; family Plexauridae; genus Paramuricea; species Paramuricea clavata. The sequence continues at coordinate 7,190 of CACRXK020015806.1, forward strand.
CTCAAATCTACGCGGTTTAAGTAGATCAAACAATGCAAGTATGCAACGTCTAAATTTATATGAAGCGAGGTTGCATCCCCCCCCTCCTCAGATCGAAAATTGTTCCACAATGTCGACCCACTATATCTAAAGCTTCGCCGGAGGAAATTCGTTTTTGGTTTTGGTAGTTTTAAATCAGTTTCCAAATTGCGTAAATCGTAATCTCTATTAAGATCTCTGAGTCTTACTATATGCTATAGTTCACAGCGCCGAATTCTCATTGAGGACCTTATACAGCAGCATATACTCTTCAGCTTGGCACGTCTAACATTAAGAGCATCCCAATTTAGTCTAATATATTTTGCTCCAGTAATGACTCTAACAGCACGATTTTGAAGCGCTTGCAATTTCTCTTTCAGTGTCTTATCACATGTATGTATCCCACAATTAGGGAGAACAGTTGTATAGAGTCTTGAGAGAGCATAAAAAAATAAATCGTTTAACTCCACTCAAAACAGCTATGCCAGAACAGATGTGAAAAGGTTGTTAAAGCATGCTTTGTTCGTCATAACTACCTGCAAAACCTACAATGGCATGTTAATTATGTATCATGGAATCCATTGACATGTACTATTAAGACTGCATTGCCAATCTATTGAAGGGGGGATTACGTCATGTTTTGAGACCGGCGGCCATGTTGAATGGCCTTGATTCTTCTCTTGTACCAAAGCAAACCTTGTTTTAGGAAAGAAATATATAACATGAATGCTTCAAGAAGTAAATGTGAACTTTTTAACCTTGAATCGCAGAGAAAACCAGTTTTGCACGTGTTTACAAGTGTCACGAGTGGAGCATGAACGCTAGACTGGCCAATGCTCAATGGAAATGGAATGACTCATGATGATATTTTAATGTTGGAGGCAAGATACTCTGCAGCTGGAGGCAAGATACTCTGGTGGAAAGGACGAAGTATAGCGTGTATGTGAAGCCAGGACCGAATATTTTTTTCCTACAATAGAGAGGTTAAGATACCTCGGTTCCGGTTTACGGGTACGGGTGATATACACGTACGCGGGGAAACGGGTAGAAATTACGGGTAAAAATTCTGACATCAGCAAAAATTGATAAACAAAATGTAGATACTCGTACCCGTAAATCGGAACCGGGGATCTTAGCCTCTCTAATAGTAAGTTGCGTTAGGCTTCCAACAAATAGGAACTTCTCCTACGGTAAAGACTACAGGCTGGGTGATGTACCAATGTGGTTCAAGTCGTACAGAAGTTATTTTGCGATTCGAAAATGGTTGAATTTTAATTATTCAATCTAGGGAAAAAGTTTAAGGTGAATAAGTTGCTACAAACTTTCATCAACGATCAAGTGGTCCAGTGGTAAAGACTACAAGTTGTGTAATGTACTGATTGTGGTTCAGGTCGTAGTGAAGTCATTTTGTGATTCAAAAATGGTTGAATTTTAATTATAGAAGCTAGCGAAAAAGTTGTTCAAGGTGAATAAGTTGCGGTAGGCTTCCAACAACGAACAATTGATCTATGGTGGTAAAGTCTACAGGTTGCGTAATATACCATTGTGGTTCAAGTCCTACAAAGTCATTTTGTGATTTGAAATGTGCTAATTATGCAATCTAGAGAAAATGTTCAAGGTGAATAAGTTGCTATAGCCTTTCAACAACGAGCAAGTGGTCTAGTGGTAAAGACTGCAGGTTGTGTTATGTACTATTATGGTTTAAGTCCTACAGAAGTCAAGCCGCGATTTGAAATTGATTGAATTTTAATTATGCGAGATACAGGAAAAAGGTTAAGGTGAAAAAGTTGCGTTAGGATTCCAACAACGAGCAAGTGATCTAGAGGTAAAGAATACAGGCTGTGTAATCTACCATTGCGGAACTCGTACAGAAGTCATTTTGTAATTCAAAAATTTTACAAATTAACTAAGTATTTTACTTTAATTTTACAAGCTAGAGAAAAAAATACGGTGAATAAGTTGCGATAGGATTCCAACAACAAGCAAATAGTCTAGTGGTAAATACTACTGGCTGTCTAATGTACCATTGTGGTTGAAGTCCAACCAAAGTCATTTTGTGACTTGAAATGTGTCGAATATTAATTATACAGGCTAGAGAAAAAAGGTTAATTAGGTGAATAAGTTGCGGTAGGCTTCCAACAACGAGCAAGTGGTCTAGTGGTAGCGATATCGGACTGTAAAAGCCAATGTCGTGTATCAGGATCGGTTCGAGGATGAATGAAAGAATGATAAAGCAAAAAGATGGCGGACGAAAGAAGAAGAATACAAAAGAAAATGGCGGCCGGGCAAATGTTTGGAGAAGATACTAGCATTGAAACTAATCTTTAGTCGTTACCATGGTGTGGCGCATGCGCGCGTGCGGGTGGGAAGGAGACATGACAGCGTGCGGGTGGGAAGGAGAAGGGCGAGAGCCCCCGGAAAGGGAGCCGGGACAAGAAAAATTTTACTAAGTTTTTTTCTTTACTTTTTGAGCAAGATACGCCAGGGTTTCCTCTTAGATGTTTCGGGGAAACAGAATGCCCGATTTTTTTTCCACGCCGCATACGGCCGGTCAGATCGATTACCTGAGCACGAAGTCTCAGCCGGTCTTACCCGGACTCGATCCTTCCACCATAGCACCCGAAGGCTTTGAGTGGTACCACCAGATTACTAGGTCTATTGGTGAAATCATAATGTTTTCTGTCATAGCTAATCCTTTTTCTCTACCCTATAATTAATTCGTACCTCTGACAAAGGCCAAAAGGTCCTTGTCAGGGCAGGAAACGATCCTTACTTCACAGATATGCGACACTTAGCCGAGACCACTAGACCATCGTGCCTGTTGCTTGGTAGCTGATACTTTTAGTTTTATTTAACCCTTTACTCTCTGAGGTCCAATTATGCGGCCGTCGAACAGGCTATCAGCATTGGCTTCCACTTTCTATTTTATTTAACCCTTTATTCTCTGGGGTTGAATTACTGATAGGGCAGTCAAACACTGAATGTAACTAGTCTTGTAGGACCTGAACTGACTTGAAAGGTACATTACACAGCATGTAGTCTTTACCACCAGACCACATGCTCTTTTTTGGTAGCCTACCGCAACTTGTTCACCTTAACCTTTTTTCTCTAGCTTGTATAATTAATATTCGACACATTTCAAGTCACAAAATGACATTAGTAGGACTTGCAACACAATGGTACATTAGGCAGCCAGTAGTCTTTACCACTAGAATAACTTAGATTCTTGCACTTCACTTAGTGGAATTAATATTAGGATGTTAGGGTTTGTAATCCAAGTGAAAATATATACATTTTAAGACCTAACCAGGAACGACTGCGAAAAATGCAGCACAAGGTCCTCTGGTAGGAATTGAACCCACGGCCCTGCGATTCCGGTGTAGCGCTCTAACCAACTGAGCTACAGAGGCCATTTGCTAGCTGTTGGAACCACTAGACCATTTTCTCGTTGTTGGAACCCTATCGCAACTTATTCACCTTATTTTTTTATAGCTTTTCGAATCCCAATATGACTTTTGTAGGACCTGAACTTGAAAGGTACATTACGCAGCATGTAGTCTTTACAACTAGACCACTTGCTCTTTTTTTGGTAGCCTACCGCAACTTGTTCACCTTAACCTTTTTTCTCTAGCTTGTATAATTAATATTCGACACATTTCAAAACGACCTCAGTAGGACTTGAACCACAATGGCACATTAGACAGCCAGTAGTCTTTACCACTAGACCATTTGCTCGTTGTTGGGCCCCATCGCAACTTATTCACTTTATTTTTGATAGCCTACCGCAACTTGTTCACCTTAACCTTTCGAAAATGACATTTGTAGGATCTGAACTTGAAAGGTACATTACACGGCATGGAGTCTTTACCACTAGACCACTTGCTACTTGTTGGCAGCCTACCGCAACTATTTTTTCTGTAGCTTGGATAATTAAAATTCAACCATTTTCGAATTCCAAAATGACTTCTGTAGGACTTGAACCACAATGTTGCATCACAGAGCCTGTAATCTTTACCACTAGACCATTTGCGCGTTGTTGGAAGCCTACGCAACTTTTTCATCTTTGAATCATTTTAGAAGCACAAAACTGTCACTTCTTCGCAATTTTGCAATCTGGTGAAATTGTTGATACCACCAGGAATCGATCGTTTCCACCAGACCATTTCGCCTACAATTACTTTAACTTCCTTTCTATTGTACTTAACTCAATCTCAATCTTTATCAAGTCGATTGATAAAAATTTAAGGCTCATGCAGTTGTATGAGCTCAGAATACCTCAGAGCTTATTGCGCATAAGTTGACCTCTTAGAAATGGCTCTAAACTATTATGACCATTAGTTGGCCGTGAAGAGCGACGCAACCACGCAAATAAAAACGAAAATGGTATTAATTGGTTATATCCCAAGTCGATTTTATCAAATGTTTGGTCAGTAATTCTACGTGTTGGTTCCGGCAATTCGGTTTGACAGCATATGGCGTTATATTGCCATATCACGTTTTATAGATACACTGGTACGTTTAGGTTTAGTTCGTCACGTACTCTTTCACATTCCCGTTTAACTGGGAGATGTGTGCGGCAATGTTATTTGCGCCCAAAATCTGAAGTATGCCGCCTTTTAGCCTTTCAAACCAAGACTGGGAAGCTCTCGAAAGAAAAGAAGTTAAAAGGATTTACAAGTAAGTGCATCAAACATTA
>CACRXK020015807.1:0-11901 GCA_902702795.2 Paramuricea clavata
GGATAGCTCTATCAGTTCTAAACTGTTCTTCCTAGAGGTCCAGTAAGGATCATCTCTTATTGATCCAGTGTTACTACAGGAGGAAATCTAAACTAAACTAACTTTATTTATACTGGATAGCTCTATCAGTTGTAAACTGTTTTCCCTTAAGGGTCATCTCTTATTGATCCAGTGTTACTACAGGAGAAAACCTAAACTAAACTAACTTTATTTATACTGGATAGCTCTATCATTTCTAAACTGTTCTCCTTAGAGCTCCAGTAAGGACCATCTTTTATTGATCCAGTGCTACAACAGGAGAAATTAAACCTAAACTAACTATATTTATACTAGATCGCTAAGCAGTCCATTAAGAACCATCCCTTATTGTTCCAGCGTTTGAAGGAAACATGAACTAAAATCGTTTTATTTATACTGTATAGGTTCTGTGATAATATCGGGATTGTCATGTAAAGAAATTCTCTATGCCACTGTGATGCAGAGTATTCTTGTTGGTTGTTCAATCCTGTCCATTGTAGTCAGTCAATTTGTGGCATTTATATCGATACGTGCTCTGAGTGGGACGGGACAGGTAACACAATTATTCATTATTCTTTCAATAATTTTTATTATCGTTGTAATGGTAATGGAGAGTACAGATCATTTTTAAAAGTCAGTGTTTTGACTGAAGCAAAAGGTCTTGACATTCCCCAAAACGATTGGAGTAGTTTGACGATTTGAAAGAATAAGTCTGTATTCTCTAGTCCCCCTTTGAATTTGGGAAAAATTTTCAGATTTCTTAAAACAGTTAAGCCTGTATGGTTTGCACTATCAACGTTTCTGTGATCACAGTATAGAAATTTTGCATCGATAAATTCTGAAGGATTTGTAAGAAATGGTTGAAGGAACTGACTTAATGTTAACTGAGTTAGTTCCCTCAAACATTTCTTACAAATCCTTCAAAACTTAGAATTTATCTGCTCTGATAGCGTATACCATATATGAAGTATTTGAAGATAGAGCTCGACAACTGGCCTCTGTAGCTCAGTTGGTTAGAGCTCGACAACTGTCTCTCTGTAGCTCAGTTGGTTAGAGCTCGACAACTGTCTCTCTGTAGCTCAGTTGGTTAGAGCTCGACAACTATATCTCTGTAGCTCAGTTGGTTAGAGCTTGACAACTGTCTCTCTGTAGCTCAGTTGGTTAGAGCTTGACAACTGTCTCTCTGTAGCTCAGTTGGTTAGAGCTTGACAATTGTCTCTTTGTAGCTCAGTTGGTTAGAACTTGACAACTGTCTCTTTGTAGCTCAGTTGGTTAGAACTTGACAACTGTCTCTCTGTAGCTCAGTTGGTTAGAGCTCGACAACTGTCTCTCTGTAGCTCAGTTGGTTAGAGCTCGACAACTGTCTCTCTGTAGTTCAGTTGGTTAGAGCTCGACAACTGTCTCTTTGTAGCTCAGTTGGTTAGAGCTCGACAACTGTCTCTCTGTAGCTCAGTTGGTTAGAGCTCGACAACTGTCTCTGTAGCTCAGTTGGTTAGAGCTCGACAACTGTCTCTCTGTAGCTCAGTTGGTTAGAGCTTGACAACTGTCTCTTTGTAGCTCAGTTGGTTAGAACTTGACAACTGTCTCTCTGTAGCTCAGTTGGTTAGAGCTCGACAACTGTCTCTCTGTAGCTCAGTTGGTTAGAGCTCGACAACTGTCTCTCTGTAGCTCAGTTGGTTAGAGCTCGACAACTGTCTCTCTGTAGCTCAGTTGGTTAGGGCGCTACACCGGAATTACAGGTTCGATTCCTGCGAGGGACCTAAAGTTGCATTTTTCGCTTGTCTTCCTGGTTTATAGGTCCTATAAATGTATATAAATTTCCACTTGAAAATTTCCGTCTACAATACCTCTCAACTACACCAAACTTTACTGTGTAGGTTTCTTGATAATTTTGAATATTTCCCGAAACATTTTTTTTTGGAAAACAGTCGGTAGTTTGAAGCAAAAATTGAATTTTTATCAAAAGGGCAGCCATTCACCTATGCATGCTATTTTTAATTAAACAAGTTTTTCAAAGTTTTTAAAACGTGTTTATGAATTGAAGGTCATTCGGTTTAATGAAAGAAAAGGTTTTTAACCCAAAAGAAAATGAAAAATATAATGTCCGGGAAACATTTTTATGTTCAGGCGCCTACCCACCCCCACCCCCGCTCGCCAACAATTTTGGGAAAAGAAATATTAATTAGTGGTTGAGATGACTCGGCAAAATTTTACTTACACCCCCCATTAAAGTAGGGCTAGCGACGCCCTTGTTTTGACAATCCTCAGAACGTTTTGGAATAGTTTGAGTGGAATTTAATTTTTTGAAAAAAACTCCAAAGCCAATAGACCGTATATACTGTGCGCAAAATTTCAAATTACAGACTTACTTTTCAGCTGCAAAAAGAGGGTGTTGATGGGGTATATCGTGAGTCGTGATTCTTCTCAATTTCGGTTACTGTCAGTCGTGAAAACACTAAAAATTTAGCGTGAATCGTGACGAAAAAAACACTGTTTATCGTTTCAGAACACTTTTCAAAGATTTACCGTTAAAATACCAAAATGTTACTTATTGTTACCGTTAAAAAACCAAAATTGTTACTGTTTACTGATTTTCAGAACCCCCCCCCCACCTAGACACTCCAAAAAGAATCCTTATTTATTTTTCTTATTTTTACAGTCATCCTACGATATTTCCAAAAATCGACACGATAATACGCAGTACAATGGCCATTCTTCAAATATTAATATCATGTCAGAAATGTGAATAACTTCTGTCCAATATGATCTGGTATCAAAGGCAAATCAGGAATCACTTGCAACATTTCAATATAGTTAGTTTTGTTAGACCTTTTGTATGTGCACGTATAAGCATGTCAACAAGATGTGTTCGCACTGCTTGTTTGCAGTTGTAGTAACATAATAGCTTGATGGAATTATCAGACTTGTTACAAGGTTGTTCAAACAAGTCTGATACAGTCGTGATATAACAAGAATGTTACAAGGTTGACGACACAAGGTTGTAACAATATAGTTGTTACATCGCACTGCTTGCCCCAAGTTGGCAACAACCTTTTGGATATTATCAGATTTGTTGCAAGGTTGTTCCAACAAGTCCGATACAGTCATGGACTGTATCGGACTTGTTGGAACAACCTTGCAACAAGTCTGATAATATCCAAAAGGTTGTTGCCAACTTGGGGCAAGCAGTGCGAACACAACTTGTTGACGACTTGTTGGCAGACTTGCTGCAAGATGTGAGGATTTTTGGCCGTGTCATCAAGATGTGTTCGTACTGCTTGTTTCCAGTTGTTGACAAATCTTGAACAAGTTGTTATTATCTTGTAACAAGGTTGATGAGGCCAACAGACTCGCAACAAGTTGTTCCAACAAGTCTGATATCGTCTGCACGTAACAAGTTGTTAACAAGTTGATGACAACAAGCTCGTAGCAACTTGTTGCGAACAGCCTGTATTAGTCTTCTTGGAACAACTTGTGGCAAGTCTGTTACCGTCATCAACCTTGTAACAAGGTGATAACAAGTTGTTCCAGACTTATCACAACAACTGGGAACAAGCAGTGCGAACACATCCTGATATCGGCTTGACAACACTGTTTACAGACGAATATTTATATGTCACAGTGGCAGAACTACATCTATTTCAAAACAATATATCGATTAATGACGGGAAAACTAATCGAACGGGAAAAGTTGACCATATAGTGAAAATAGAATTTTGAGGTTTGGTAGTTTTTTTTTCTGAAGTAAATTCAGTTTGTGACTACTTCAAAACAATTCGTGGTATATTGGGAAGGTATAATATTACTAGAATTGTTTCATACATTATTAGAAACAAAAGGTATACGGAATTATATACTTTCAGTGTACTGTAAGAAAATATTGTTGAACTGACAAGTTTGTAGTTCAAAATGCTGTATTTACAGCAATCAAAGTATCTATTAAATATATGTGGTGTTTTTTAATGTATTTTGATAGTTGTCTGATATTGAACTGTTTACTACAGTAAGCAGTACCTATACAAGTCCAGTGGATATACACAGATATTTGAGAAAATCATGTACTTTGTGAAGAAAGCACCAAATTCGCAGGAAGTGTAGACTTTAACATAATAATGAATCTTAGATATGGAGGCATCACAAAAATTGATGCTGACGGCTTAAAATTTAGGATTTCTTATATTCTCTTATTAATCTCTCATACAATTAAAAATTGTGAATTTGCAGGTTCACATATAGCAAAAATGACATGCGTCATTAGAAAGCTTACAAAAAACTGCATATAAGACATTTAAGCAGTTACTTTGATTTTCCAACTCCTCTGGAGTTATGAGCGGTTGAAAATATTTTTAGGGCCAGTGTCCAGGACTTTGGCGGGATTTTTGCCTATTTATCACGTTTTTAAATAGGAATAACTGGAAAACCGCTTGGAAAATCAATCAGCCGTTTAAAAGTCTTATATGTAGTTTTTTGTAAGCTTTCTAATCATGCGAGTCATTTTTGCTATATGTGAACCTGCAATTTCACAATTTTAAACAGTAATAGAGTTTAATAAGAGAATATAAGAAATCCTAAATTTTAAGCTGTCAGCATCAATTTTGGTGATGCCTCCATATCTAAGATTCATTATCATGTTAACGTCTACACTTCCTGGGAATTGGGTGCTTTCTTCACAAAGTGCATGCTTTTTTACTTTTCCGCTGGACTATACTGGACCACCACGTTTGAGATATCTTTTTCAGGTAGTTCAGACACAAACCGCGACAGCATATTGTAGAATACTACCTACACTGGACCACCACATTTGAGATATCTTTTTCAGGTAGTTCAGACAAAAACCGCGACAGCATATTGTGGAATACTACCTACACTAGACCACCACGTTTGAGATATCTTTTTCAGGTAGTTCAGACACAAACCGCGACAGCACATAGTCGAATACTACCTACACTGGACCACCACGATAATCAAATTTATATGATCTCACTCGATTGCACAAGAGTAAAAACTTCGGAGGCCTTTCGCGAGGATCCTCACGCTGAGGACAAGGTTCCTGACGCTGAGGACAAGGTTCCTGGCGGTGAGGACAAGGTTCCTGGCGGTGAGGACAAGGTTCCTGGATTCGCAGATATGTTATTAATAACAAATTAAATTATAATTTTCAAATTTTCAATTAGCTTTGCTGTTTTGTTTTAAAATGCATGCGTTTCTTTTTACCTATCATGGACCGCCAGTCCATTACAGGACAATAACGGACTGCTGAAAGTGCTTCTCAGCCGATCACTAATGTTGTTTCATTTTTATTTCAGAGCTTAATTATGACACCAGATGAGGAAATTTGGCACGACAAATGGAAAAAATGGGCAAATTAATGCAATAGAAATTTTTCACAGATGACAGACAAAGGATCTATTATTTTCAAGTACTTTTCAAGTCCCGAGGACTTTGCTTACAAAGTACTACTTTGCTGTGGAATTGAAGCTTTTAGAGAATGCATATTTTGTAAATTATTAGGCTCATCTGCATTTTCTCTCAATTATAGAAATAATGAGTTAATGATTTTAATATTTAGGATTCTAGCGACTTTTTAGAAAAAAAACAGCAAAAAAGTAAGGCTATAGCCTTTACTTTTCGTCCATTTTTAGCAACTTTTTCATCAATGGCCAAAAACCAGCAAAAAAGTAAGGCTATAGTCTTTACTTTTCGTCCATTTTTAGCGACTTTTTTCATTTTTCATAAATGGAAAAAAAACAACAAAAAGGTAAGGCTATAGCCTTTACTTTTCGTCCATTTTTAGTGACTTTTTCCATAAATGGCAAAAAAACAGCCAAAAAGTAAGGCTATAGCCTTTACTTTTCGTCCATTTTTAGCGACTTTTTTCATTTTTCATAAATGGAAAAAAAACAACAAAAAGGTAAGGCTATAGCCTTTACTTTTCGTCCATTTTTAGACTTTTCTTTACTTTTCGTCCATTTTTAGCAACTTTTTCATCAATGGCCAAAAACCAGCAAAAAAGTAAGGCTATAGTCTTTACTTTTCGTCCATTTTTAGCGACTTTTTTCATTTTTCATAAATGGAAAAAAAACAGCAAAAAAGTAAGGCTATAGCCTTTACTTTTCGTCCATTTTTAGCAACTTTTTCATCAATGGCCAAAAACCAGCAAAAAAGTAAGGCTATAGCTTTACTTTTCGTCCATTTTTAGCGACTTTTTTCATTTTTCATAAATGGAAAAAAAACAACAAAAAGGTAAGGCTATAGCCTTTACTTTTCGTCCATTTTTAGTGACTTTTTCCATTTTTAATAAATGGCCAAAAAACAGTAAAAAAGTAAGGCTATGGCCTTTACTTTTCGTCCATTTTTAGCGACTTTTCCCATTTTTCATAAATTGCAAAAAAAACAGCCAAAAAGTAAGGCTATAGCCTTTACTTTTCGTTCATTTTTAGCGACTTTTTTCATTTTTCATAAATGGCGAAAAAACAGCCAAAAAGTAAGGCTATAGCCTTTACTTTTCGTCCATTTTTAGTGACTTTTTTCATTTTTCATAAATGGCGAAAAAACAGCCAAAAAGTAAGGCTATAGCCTTTACTTTTCGTCCATTTTTAGTGACTTTTTTCATTTTTCATAAATGGCGAAAAAACAGCCAAAAAGTAAGGCTATAGCCTTTACTTTTCGTCCATTTTTAGTGACTTTTTCCATTTTTAATAAATGGCCAAAAAACAGTAAAAAAGTAAGGCTATGGCCTTTACTTTTCGTCCATTTTTAGCGACTTTTCCCATTTTTCATATATTGCAAAAAAAACAGCCAAAAAGTAAGGCTATAGCCTTTACTTTTCGTCCATTTTTAGCGACTTTTTCCATTATTCATAAATGGCGAAAAAACAGCCAAAAAGTAAGGCTATAGCCTTTACTTTTCGTCCATTTTTAGTGACTTTTCCCATTATTCATAAATGGCTAAAAAAAAAACAGCAAAAAATAAGGCTATAGCCTTTACTTTTCGACCATTTTTAGCGACTTTTTTCATTTTTCATAAATTGCAAAAAAAACAGCAAAAAAGTAAGGCTATAGCCTTTACTTTTCGTCCATTTTTAGCGACTTTTTCATAAATGGCTAAAAAAAAACAGCAAAAAATAAGGCTATAGCCTTTACTTTTCGACCATTTTCAGCGACTTTTTTCATTTTTCATAAATGGCTAAAAAAAAACAGCAAAAAAGTAAGGCTATAGCCTTTACTTTTCGTCCATTTTTAGTGACTTTTCCCATTTTTCATAAATTGCCAAAAAAACAGCCAAAAATATAGCCTCACTTGTTTTATGTTTTTTGGCCATTTATGAAAAATGAAAAAAGTCACTAAAAATGAGCCTCACTTTTTTGATGTTTTTTGGCCAATTATGAAAAATGAAGAAAGTCGCTAAAAATGGACGAAAAGTATAGCCTTTACTTTTCCTCCATTTTTAGTGACTTTTTTCATTTTTCATAATTGGCCAAAAAACATCAAAAAAGTGAGGCTATAGCCTTTACTTTTCGTCCATTTTTAATGACTTTTTTCATTTTTTATAAATGGCGAAAAAACAGCAAAAAAGTAAGGCTATAGCCTTTACTTTTCGTCCATTTTTAGCGACTTTTTCCATTATTCATAAATGGCTAAAAAAACAGCAAAAAATAAGGCTATAGCCTTTACTTTTCGTCCATTTTTAGCGACTTTTCCCATTTTTCATAAATTGCAAAAAAACAGCCAAAAAGTAAGGCTATAGCCTTTACTTTTCGTCCATTTTTAGTGACTTTTTTCATTTTTCATAAATGGCCAAAAAACATCAAAAAAGTGAGGCTATAGCCTTTACTTTTCGTCCATTTTTAGTGACTTTTTTCATTTTTCATAAATGGGCAAAAAAACATCAAAAAAGTAACATCAAAAAAGTGAGGCTATAGCCTTTACTTTTCGTCCATTTTTAGTGACTTTTTTCATTTTTCATAAATGGGCAAAAAAACATCAAAAAAGTAAGGCTATAGCCTTTACTTTTCGTCCATTTTTAGCGACTTTCCATTTTTCATAAATGGGCAAAAAACAGCAAAAAAGTAAGGCTATAGCCTTTACTTTTCGTCCATTTTTAGCGACTTTTTTCATTTTTCATAAATGGGCAAAAAAACAGCCAAAAAGTAAGGCTATAGCCTTTACTTTTCGTCCATTTTTAGCGACTTTTCCCATTTTTCATAAATTGCAAAAAAACAGCCAAAAAGTAAGGCTATAGCCTTTACTTTTCGTCCATTTTTAGCGGCTTTTTTCATTTTTGCTGCCGCAGCGAGCGAGCCTGAAGCGAGCGAGCAAGGCAGCAGATCCTAATTTTGTTTTGTGGGTCGAAATCAAAATTTTCCATTTGGCGCATTGCATGACGCTATGATTTAACGATTCCTTAAATTTGGTATGTGGTTGACAACTGCTTTTTGCCTATGGTCTGCAAGGACAATGACATGCTTGATGCTTTTCTGTGTATATAAATGAATATAACGCAGCGAATGCGCCAAGCAGTATAAACGCGGCTGAAATACGGTATTTAATAAAATCTTGAATGTGCCGTATGATTTAATTATGTTTTAGGATTTACAAATGCTTTGTCATTTGTATTTATACTTGTACTGCATCACAAGGCAGTACGTAAGTGAACAAATTCCACATGTGAGATTGTCTTGTATATATTTTTGCTTTCTTTGATAAACATTATTAAACACGCAAACTTTAATTAGTGAGACGCAATGTTAAATGTCACTTGCATGTCATTGTCATTGACCTTTAACCCCTGGTCTAATTGGCCGCTTTTGAAAATGTTGATCATGCCGCACTGCCTTAATTATGCAAACTTTGTGTTTTAAAAACGGGTAGGATAAAACGCGGATACGGATGGACGGATGAATGACGGACGGACCGGACGGATGACATATATATGTCATTATATAATCTGCGCGCAGCCGCGCAGGGTAGTTAGTGGCTTACTTCGCTGGTTGTTATACTTTAAAATAATTTTGAAAATACCGAGAAATCAATATTCCGAGTATATAAATATATAAACTGGGATGTTACACTGATAGCTTGTTTACATTTCCTGGAGCATCAAATCTTATGTTTAACCACGGTGTAAATGGGTTACAACCTACTGCCAATGTTCTTGTTAATCCATCAGCACAGTAATACCCCTACTTTAGTATTTACCCTGTCCAACGCCAGACGATTTTTAATACTCAGTCAGTGGTGGGGTACTATCAATAAATGGGTTAACCTGCAAGGATAACAATAATAGGATGTTTCTGAAGGACTCGTTCAACACCCTGTAGTTTGTCTTTTGCTGTCGAAGGCAGCATTACTGCCCTGTGGGTAACCTAGTTCATGAATGAATGAATGAATGAATGAAAAACTTTATTTTACGAGGGTAGTGCTTAGGTGCATAGTCTGCTCCATGGGCACGTTGTGAGACAGGAGGCACGACGAGTCGCGCCACTATTCTTGTTCGCGTAAGTCGTCCAGAGAAAGGAATCATTATTATTATTATTATTATTATTAAATTATTAAAACTTTATTTACACACGGTATTCTCATCAGGATTTAACATGCAACAAACTAAATTAGATAAATTACAAAAGTAGAACCACGCTAAAGTAAATAGAAAATATAATACCTGCTTTTCATGAGGGCCGTGTACTAAGCTAATATAACAATATATACAAGGAAAGTTAAAATAATTTGCGTTCTAGCACGAATTCTGATTTAGAGGCGTTCAATCATAATCCAACAGATGGTAGCTTCGCACCAATATTATTCGCAATATTATGCTATTTCGAACCTTATGTTCTATTAAATTTGGAGGCTCCTGGAGCAGAAACTAGAATTTGGGCCGGCCTGAAAATTGTTTTCTTGTAATCTACAGGCCATAGGCTTTCTGCCGATACCCTATTCGTGCATCGGTAGGCCGTACGTGGAAATAAAAGAGCAGATGTTTCCAGCTAATCGAAAAAGACGTGAAAGTTAATATTATGCTGTTTGGAACCTTATATGTTCTATTGAATTTCAAGGCCCCTGCAGTAGCAGAAACGAGAATTTGGCACGGTCAGAAAATTGTATTTTCGGAATCTACGGTTCATAGGCTGTCTGACGATGCCTTATTCGTGCATCAGTAGACGACCGTGGACATACAAAGCAGGTTTTTCCAACTGCATGTGTAATCGAAAAAGACGTGAAAGTTAATATTATGCTGTTTGGAACCTTATATGTTCTATTGAATTTCAAGGCCCCTGTAGCAGAAACGAGAATTTGGCACGGTCAGAAAATTGTATTTTCGGAATCTACGGTTCATAGGCTGTCTGACGATGCCTTATTCGTGCATCAGTAGACGACCGTCGACATACAAAGCAGGTTTTTCCAACTGCATGTGTAATCGACAAAGACGTGAAAGTTAATATTATGCTATTTCGAACCTTATGTTCCATTAAATTTGGAGGCTCCTGTACCAGAAACTAGAATTTGGGCTGGCCTGAAAATTGCTTTTCTGTAATCTACCGGCCATCGGCTTTCTGTCGATACCTTATTCGCGCATCGGTAGGCCGTACGTGGAAATAAAAGAGCAGGTGTTTCCAGCTGTGTAATCGAAAAAGACGTGAAAGTTAATATTATGCTGTTTGGAACCTTATATGTTCTATTGAATTTCAAGGCCCCTGTAGCAGCCTTATATGTTCTATTGAATTTCAAGGCCCCTGTAGCAGAAACGAGAATTTAGCACGGTCAGAAAATTGTATTTTAGGAATCTACGGTTCATAGGCTGTCTGACGATGCCTTATTCGTGCATCAGTAGACGACCATGGACATACAAAGCAGGTTTTTCCAACTGCATGTGTAATCGAAAAAGACGTGAAAGTTAATATTATGCTGTTTGGAACCTTATATGTTCTATTGAATTTCAAGGCCCCTGTAGCAGTAACGAGAATTTGGCACGGTCAGAAAATTGTATTTTAGGAATCTACGGTTCATAGGCTGTCTGACGATGTCTTATTCGTGCATCAGTAGACGACCGTGGACATACAAAGCAGGTTTTTCCAACTGCATGTGTAAACGAAAAAGACTCTACGGGCCATAGGCTTTCTGCCGATACCTTACCCGTGCATGGGTATGCCGTACGTGGAAATAAAAGAGCAGGTGTTTCCAGCTGTGTAATCGAAAAAGACGTGAAAGTTAATATTATGCTGTTTGGAACCTTATATGTTCTATTGAATTTCAAGGCCCCTGTAGCAGAAACGAGAATTTAGCACGGTCAGAAAATTGTATTTTAGGAATCTACGGTTCATAGGCTGTCTGACGATGCCTTATTCGTGCATCAGTAGACGACCGTGGACATACAAAGCAGGTTTTTCAACTGCATGTGTAATCGAAAAAGACGTGACCTTATATGTTCTATTGAATTTCAAGGCCCCTGTAGCAGAAACGAGAATTTGGCACGGTCAGAAAATTGTATTTTAGGAATCTACGGTTCATAGGCTGTCTGACGATGTCTTATTCGTGCATCAGTAGACGACCGTGGACATACAAAGCAGGTTTTTCCAACTGCATGTGTAAACGAAAAAGACGTGAAAGTTAATATTATGCTATTTCGAACCTTATGTACTATTAAATTTGGAGGCTCCTGTAGCAGAGACTGGAATTTGGGCTGGCCAAAAAATTGTTTTTTTGTAATCTACGGGCCATAGGCTTTCTGCCGATACCTTACTCGTGCATGGGTATGCCGTACGTGGAAATAAAAGAGCAGGTGTTTCCAGCTGTGTAATCGAAAAAGACGTGAAAGTTAATATTATGCTGTTTGGAACCTTATATGTTCTATTGAATTTCAAGGCCCCTGTACGGTGAGGACAAG
>CACRXK020015808.1:0-11900 GCA_902702795.2 Paramuricea clavata
AACTGTTCGAAAACGTTTTTATTTAGAATTTTCGCTGATGATTCAAATATTTTCTATTCCTCAAACAGCGTAAATGAGCTAGAAAAAACAATTAATAATAAACTAAAGTATGTACTGAAGTACTGCAATAATAACAAGCTTTCTATCAACTTTAAAAAAACAGATTACATGCTAATTACCTCACCAAGGAACAAATGTGGTATAACAATAAAAACATGCGACATAAAAAGGAAAAAGAAGATAAAGTATTTGGGTGTTTTTATCGATGAGCATCTACAATGGGATGATCAACTGCAACATATACAAAACAAAATGGCCAAGAACACTAGAGTTATAAATAAACTAAGACATTTCGTATCCATTCATATGCTGAAAACAACTTTACAATTACGGTATCATGAGCTGGGGCAATGCCTGTCCAACTAGATTGGATGAAATAAAACTAAACAAAACAAATGTATTCGTGCAATCTTTTTCTCAAGAACAAACGAAAATGTAACGGCCTATTTTCAACTTCTCGAAATACTGAAACTTGAAAATATCTCTAACCTGAAAATATCATCTCTTGTTCATAAACTATAATAATTCGGAAAACAGAAGTTCCTAAAGCCTTATTAAATTTAACTATGGAAGCATCTGATGTTCATAGTTATAACACCAGATATGCCTCCAAGCAGATCCTATACAGACCAGCTTCTAGAGCAAATTATGGGCTAACCCGATTCAAAACAAATCTTCCAAACAATTGGGAAAAAATTCCTATACAGATTAAATCTTTGCCATTTTGTAGTTTCAAAAAACAGTATAAAATGTTTCTTCTTAATAGTAAAGTAGAGTTACATGACAGATTTGACTAGACTTACTGTACATGTTATTAAAAAATGATATTATAGTAATCATGAATATAAAATAAGTTTTGTAAATTATACTATACACTTAGAAACACTAGCACTAAATACTATAGAGATTAACTTTTTTTTAATTTAGTTTTAAATATTCAAATATAATTTCATAATGGTAGTGGCAAATTCGAAAGCTTCTGCTTATTTTACCGCTACGCACTCTTCATCTGTAAATACATATTATGAAATATAATGTAAATATATATATATAGTATACTAATAATACATAATTTTGTAAGAAAGAAATAAGTGCAATTGTTAAATAGCTAGTGTGAACACCAAATTTCACATCTGAAGCGAGTGAAATTTCACATGTGAAAGGATAAGGTCATAAGGATTTCATTTTCAAATGAAATTACAAATTACAAAGTGAAATTTTACATGTACGTGAGAGGATTTTACATGAAATTGCAAGTGAAATTTCACATCCCTAACAAAAAAGTCTATAGGCCTGGCCTATATGCCAAACTATAGGTTTCTATAGGAAACCTATAGGTTTTTATAGGCAATTGGAACATTACTATAGGTGACCTATAGGGATGCCTATAAGCCCATATATCTCTATAGGTGCCTAAAGGCTTCTATAGGGAATTGGAACAATTCCTACAGGAACCTATAGGCCACCTTTAGACTTTTTTCTTCAGGAATGTGAAAAGATTTCACATGATATTAAAAATTAGAAGTGAAATTTCACACGAGAAAGGATTTTATATGAAGTAAAAAATTCAAATTTCACATGTGAAAGATTTCACATGAAGTAAAAGTGAAATTTCATATGAGAGAGGAATTCACATAATGCTACAAGCGAAATTTCATATGTGATTTAAAGGATTTCACATGAACGTTAAAAAGTGAAATTTTACATGAAGTTATACAAATGAAATTTCATATGTAAAACGATTTCACATGAAGTAAAAAGTGAAATTTCGCATAAAATCATACATGCACTGCAAAACATCGCATTCTAGTCAAGAATAATGCTCTTATTTTTTAGATTATTTTTCTTATTATTAATTATTTCTTATCAAGCAATATCTCAAGAAAAAAATCTCGTTTTGAGAACAAGGCAAGACTGAATTGGAAATTGGAATATTCGAAAAATCCTTTTCTTATTTTAAGAATAATATTTTTCCAACCTAGAATAATATTCTTATAATCAGAGAAAAATTTTGAAATGAAGTTTTAATGTTATTTTCAAATCGCATAAAAAATCTAGGGAGCGCTTTTTGGTGTATCTATTTTAGAAGACAAGGGCCACGCGCGCAATGAGTTGTGGAATATCGCGTATCAAATGTCATGTGTGATTTGAGTATGGAACGAGATTTGCAAATTTTCGACTTTTTCATTTGGATATATTTCGCTAAAAAAAGGTATATTTCGTATTGGATAAGTGACTCTAAGTCTCGCCGAAGGCTTACTGATCTCAGGTGTGTATTATTACTCTTTATTATATAAAGTTTAGTGCTTTATAGAGATTTTGAGCACTGATAAAAGTGATAACCTCACATGTGAGATTATTCATGATAATCTCACATGTGAAAATTATCGCTCTTCAATTATCGCTTTTCTGTAAAAATTATCGCACATGGGTGCACACATGGGTGCTTGGAAATACCAGATTTATTTCTCGTGTTGAACATGATATCTCACTCATTCGCTGCGCTCACTCGTGAGATATCGTGTTGAACACTCGAAATAAATCTGGTATTTCCGCCCACCCATGTATTATTCTCTATTTATTTCATATAATTATAACGTCCATCGACCCTATTATTTCATTTTATCTTGTGGCTGTACTGGCTGCTAAAATTTGAATTTGGACGCGCAAGATATTATACTGTATATTGAAATTATTTCATTTCAATGACGCCAAATATAAGCTAAAACCAACAATTCAAATTCTGAATAAGCACATTATAGTAAATACTGGGTTGCACTTGTTTGACAAAGCTCGAGAAAGCATCTTTGAACCCACACAGTATATTATTTGAAACAATATATGAAACGTGAATATGAATATAAATATGGCTTTGCTATAAAAGCCTATTTAAGCTAAAACATGAAAATTATTTCAGAGTATTAATTAATTTAAACTTGAGGAAATCTCAATGTTATCTATCTGAATCAGAAAACTGTTGACCCAACATAGATATGATAATTGATTAATAATAGATTATCAGTTCAGTGCATATTTCCGGTTAACATCTACATGGATTAAAATTAAGTATTTAATTGTGTATTCTGTACTTGTAATCACCTCTCCCCTGCATTTCCAAGGTCTTTGAAGTCGTTGAGTGCCAGCTCTCTCCCCTTGACAAGTAAAATCACCTAGGGTTTCTGGCCGGGTTAAACAGAGTAAAATTAGTCGTCTTTACACTACAAGCCTTGGCCAAGCCTTGGACAGGCCAAAATAAATGTGGCACGTTTACACCATTACACTATTTTTATGAGACAGGCTCACTTTGGCCAAGAATTTTGTTATTAATAATTTTTTATGTATTTTTATGTCTTCTGACATTGTCCACTAATCTCTCACAGTGGACACACTTTGCCATGAAATTACGGCCCCGGCCAGGGCCGAAGGTGTTTACATTTCCCCAAGGTCTAGGCCATGACCGGTTGTGGTGAGCTCAGATTTTGCTTGCAAAATATCGCTAATTTATGAACTATATAAACGTGGTCTGGACATATATCAGTGACAACTGCTTTGAAAAATTATTAGTGTTTTTCAATTTTGGCTTAGATTTATTCGAACCAAATTTTTATGTGCTTGCAAAATATTCCTAATTTGTCCGCTATGCAGATATGTTGTTTCGACATATCAGTGACGACTGCTTTAAAATACAAACCATATTGTGTCCTCCAAATTGGCTTGGATTTTTCAAACCAACAATTAGTATGTTTACAAAATATCCCTAATTTATCCACTATGTAAATATATGGTCTCAATATATCAGTAACAAATGCTTTGAAAAATGACCTACATTGTCTTTCAATATTGGCTTGAATTTATCCAAACCATCTTTTAATATTCTTGCAAAATAACTACGTATTTTTTACACTCGAATGTGTTATATATTGATCTTTCATGGGACATTTTGCATCATGTAATAATTTTTAACAAAATCCTTAATGTTAAAGTTAGCCCGCGTGCATGCCCAGGGAAGAATAGTGGGCCTGCAAGTAAGACCCTGTATTTTGTAAAATGCCCCTTTTTATAACACGCCCCTTTCGCGCGCCAATTGTCAAAAAAGATTGTCAATGACAGCAACCCTAATATTAACAAACAAACTGGCATTAAAATGTTACGGTTTGTTCTCTGCTTATTCAGAATAGAAACAATGTAAACATGAATAGTTTCAATGAAGATCTAAAAGTGCTAGATTTAGATGATGATTATGATTATGATCTCCCAGTCCTTATTGATAAATATGAAAATACGCTGAAAGAAACATTACAGCAACATGCCCCACAAAAACGACGAATTATAACTCTCCGTCCTCTATCACCATGGTACAATGAAGAGATTGGTCAAGAAAAAAGAAATCGCAGGAAATTAGAGCGCCGCTGGCGCGCATCTGGATTATGTATTGACAGACAGTTATATGTTAAACAATGTGAGACAGTGAATGCCATGATAAAGAATGCTAAGACAACATACTATTCATCGGTTATTTCTAGCAATGCACATAATCAGAAAGTGTTATTTAGTACGGTTGATAAATTACTCCATCGAAAGTCAGAAAAGCGTTATCCAACTGCGTCATCAACCACAGAACTCGTGAATAAATTTGCAGATTTCTTCAGTAATAAGATTACTACTATACGGCAAGAACTAGTCATTGATTTTTCCCACTGTAATCAGCTAAATCAAGAGGAGCAATATGTATAATGCGCTAAATTCATTAACTTTCAAGAAGTCACGGAACATGAAATTAAAAATATTATTGATATAGTTGGAAAAAAATCTTGTGAACTTGATCCAGATCCCGCAAAAATCTTTCAAAGTTGTCAGAAGACTCTCTTACCTATAATTACTAAGATCAGTAATGAGTCACTTCAGTCAGGTTGTATGCCTGGAAAACTAAAAGAAGCCGTGTTGAAACCAAAACTAAAGAAAGATTCCTTGGAATACGAAGAATACACAAATTTTAGACCTATTTCAAATTTAAAACTCCTGTCTAAAGTAATTGAGAAGGAACATTTGGCTAATAACAACCTAGAAGAACCTTTCCAGTCGGCATATAAACGTTTTCATAGCGTGGAAACAGCCCTATTAAAAGTGCAAAACGATATTCTTGTGGCTATTGATAATCATAAGTGTGTTGTGTTGTTACTACTAGATATGTCAGCAGCATTCGATACTGTTGATCACGAAATTTTATTACAAAGAATGTTCAAACGATTTGGGATAGATGGGCAAGTATGGAAATGGTTTCAGTCCTATCTTCAAAATAGAACGCAAAGTGTAGTAATTGATGGTGTTAAATCTATCTCTAAAGACTTGAGCTGTGGAGTCCCACAAGGATCAGTTCTCGGACCTATATTATATTTACTATACACTTCACCCCTTGGTGATATCATTAGAGGTCATGGTCTTGACTTTCACTTTTACGCAGATGACTCGCAATTATATCTCGCTTTTGAGTCAACCACTGAAGGAAAAGCGGGAGCACTGGTACAAATTGAAATGTGTGTAAAGGAGATTGATTTGTGGATGATCAAAAATGAATTAAAATTGAATGGGGACAAGACTGAGTTACTAGTAATCAATGCACGAAATCGTTTTTGCCCTGCTGTACACCATATAGAAATATCTAAGTCAATAGTTCAACCAAGTACTTCAGCACGAAACATCGGTGTAACCTTCGATCAACACATGTCCATGGATAAACATATTACCAACATTTGCAAGAACAGTTTTTTCCATTTGAGAAAAATAGCAAGAATAAAAGAGTACTTATCAAAATCAGATATCCAAACCCTAGTTCATGCCTTTATTACATCGAAACTGGATGATTGCAACTCTTTGCTATACGGACTACCTAAATTTCTTATGGATCGGTTACAGAATGTGCAAAACTGTGCTGCTCGTCTGGTGACAGGAAGCAGAAAATACGACCATGTTACTCCATTAATGAAACAATTACATTGGCTTCCCAATAGTCAAGGCATCATCTATAAAATTGTTCTTATTACATATAAATCCCTGAATGGTGCTGCTCCACATTACATTAACAATATGCTAAAACCTTACACACCATCAGCAAATTTACGCTCTTCATCCAAGGGACTGCTCACAATACCCTCAGTAAAAATGGTTAACTATGGTGAACGATCGTTCTCATATGCGGCACCGAAACTGTGGAACGAACTACCAGAACATGTTAGAAAGAGTGAGACCTTGCCTATTTTTAAAACTAGATTAAAGACACATCTTTTTAAACAGTGTTATGACTAAGTACTATTTTAACAAGTATTACCAATTTTATAGTATTTTTTATAGTTTTGTTTTAATATTGTCAACATTTATAGCATAAAGTAATTTTATATTCATAATGAAAAGAACATATAGTACTTTTAGTATAGTTAATGTATGTATTACCAACCTTAGTATTATGCATGTACTTATATATAGTATATATTTTTAACACTTAATGTTAAGCGCCATTGAGCTACAGGAAATGGCGCTATATAAATGAGTAATAATAATAATAATAATAAATGGCTGCGTTTTAACTAAAAAAAAAGCAAGCAACGCAGTCAGTAATTGCCAAATTTGCAAGTGCTCATTTTCAACTAAAATTGGAACAAGCAAATTAGTACGCATTTCAACAGAAAACCAGTCTCAGACTTCAAATCGTGAGGGAAGTCGTGTGACCACATTAGCATTAATGTGTGTTTCGCTGTCTCCATTGTTATAAATAAATTGTCTCACTTATTAGATCGTCTGTGCAATTCTTTTTGGCGGCGGAAAGTACGATATTTATTTCAGTTACATGACATTTGGCATAGAACTCTAAAAAAGAAGAGAGCGTTCAGAGTCCAGATCGTTTCGTTTCAAACGGCAATTACTGTCTTCTGTTTCGCTCTCTCAGTGAAGCCCTGGAAATCGCAAAGTGTTTCCAATAGGCTTACATGCAACTGCCTATAAATCTTCACCACGAAAAGCGCTGTTTTCTTCAGTGCAAGAACAGAGTCAACATCAACCAAAAGATAATTTTCTTGAGGGACATATAACGTATTAAGTCTGTTTGAAATTAATGAAACTCAAGTAAACGTTACTATAGTTTACCCCTGTGGTAATGTTGCTATTCCAACAATTCACGAGAACCAATCCCGGTTGTCATAACAGCAAAAGTCTGTTCTTGTTCCATTTTGTGTCGAAAAAGTGATCAGACCTAATTTTTATAAGCTTATCGACAGCAGTTGTGATGAGTCACTGATCTAATTATAAATGAAAGAAATAGATTAAAAGAAAATTAATTCATTTATAATTTATTATTAATATTAATTAAATTAATTATATTAATATAATTAATTTATAATTTTAGCATGATTTTAAATAGGAAGAAAAAATGTATTTGAGTGACACAAATTAAAAATTATAATGATAACTAAAATGTGGAGAAATTTACGATAAAAATAGGGAAAATAAATTGACAAATATGTTGTCCGGAAAATTTATTTTTGATGTAGAGCCTCCGATAGCTGCTCCCACACCCCCCCCCCCCTATAAGCGAAAATGAATATTAATTAGTAGTTGTAATGACTCGGCAAAATTTGCTCACATTACTTACACCCACACTCAAAGAGGTCTACCAAATAATAAATACCAAAACTGAAAACCTACAAAGGTAATAGCTAACACCAAAAATTGAGCCATGTACTTCTGCAGTCTAATACCTATTTTATACCTAGCTTCATGTACAGAACCCAAACCATTAGGAATGGCAAGTGGTGAAATACCTGATGATGCAATCACGGCGTCGTCTGCATTTTCCATCGACTACAAACCTAGTTATGCAAGACTGACAAGGGTAGGTTCTAACTGCTCTTGGTCACCTACCTATGCAGGGATAGTCGGATCATGGCTTCAGGTGGATTTGGAACAACTTACCACAGTAACAGGAATAGCAACCCAGGGAACATGCCATAGCCCCACTGCATGGGCAATGTCGTACTCGGTTCGGTACAGCACTGAACCCAATTCATGGACACCTTACGAAGAATCAGGAAATATAAAGGTAAGTCGGCGCATTAATCTTGTATGCCAAAATTTTACCCAGCACTGATTTAGAAATTAATATAAAGCCCGTTTTCTTTTGCAATTTGTGCTATAATTTTGTTTCTTCTTCGTAGTGTGAGTACCCTTATCTAAACATTCATAACTCATCCACTCGTTTAAATGCATTAAAGGAAGAAAATCGCATTAGAAAGTGTAAATGGGCATGAAGTGCCCAAAAAATGTCCTTTTACGGCAGGTCATAAAGTAAAAGGGGGTGGTGCTGGGAAAATCATATATTTGGTGTCTACAGTTTTGGTAGCCAACCCCTCAATTATAGCTGCAAGAAAATTTGTAGCCCACCCTTAAATTGATGCTGAAAAATTATGACACACCCTTTCAGAAAAGGAAAGATAGCTATTTAAGTGGTGCAATTAAATACAGAAAGGTCATTCTTTGCATGGAACTTCCCATGCATACTGCATTATGCATTATCTTTCTTATAATTAGAGACCTTTAGTTTGACATTTACAGCTAATGCCAAACCGCTAACGACGATTGTGATTTAACGTCGCTCTCGTAGAAATTACACTCATTTTGTTACATAATAAACATCCTACACAAAGTTTGTGACGTTTAGCAATAATCCTATATAGAAGTTACTATCGCAAACACAGTGCAGCCTCATCCCGCCTTACATTACATAAGCACGTAAAGCACCCCTAATACTTGTTTTCCACTAGCGAACTTTCTTGTGCGAAGCGACCCTTTTCCTTTGTCGGTATCACTTATCACATCGTCAGGCGTGGCAAAATGGATGTAGACAAAGGAAAAAGGTCGATTGGAAGGTTAAGATACTTGTTTGAAGTTCAGCTAAATATTCTCATTCTACTTTATTGGAATGGATGGATTTATAACTTCAATGCTTATAATTTCTTGCTTCTGTATGTGTAATTCTAAGTGGCGAAGAATGCTAGTGGTAAAGATATAGCCATAGCACCAGGTCATGCTATGCAAGTAGATGTAGGTGTATTAACGTAGTATGACCAGTTGTCATGGCTATGGCTTGCAACTGAATACTGTACAATATCATATATACAACGATGACAATACTTGAATGAATAATTGGATATATGTATGTAGAATTTAATAACAATTTCATAAATAGAAATACAACCATTATGTCAGTTTTGTCCCGATTATTGTTTTAATGGCACCTTCAAGGCTACCCCTACCACAGAACAACTGAATAATCTGCTGGTGGGTTGACAAAATCTATTTTTTTGACATTTTTTTGTTTAATACGTCAGCTTCAAAAGACACCATTCATTGTATAAATGATTAAGATTGTACTCAGTCAGAACATGCAAAACAATTATAATAAGAAATTGTAACCATTATCGAAAACAAGTCAGATAATTTTTCATTAGCATACAATTGTGTGTTCCAATGCACTCTAAAAACACTCTGGTTAAAATTTCCTGGTTAATTGGGAATTGGAAATAACTCTATTTGGGGTTAACTGAGTATTCCTGGTTAAATTTCCTGGTTATTTTATGTATTTTTTAACCAGGAATGCTTGTAAAACTTTCCTGGTTTATTTTTGTTAACCAGGAATCAATACTGGTTAATTGTTTTAACCAGGAATTTTTAACAAGGAAATTCCTTGTTAAATTTAACAAAAAACAAAAACAAAATGGCGTCGTATTTTGGGCGATTTTTGTAGTTTCAACTGGTTGTAGTTGCTTTGTTTTACCATGAATTTAAGAAACAATAGCTTTTTGGTTCGCTGAAAAAAATGGATATTTTTGTTGACAAAAAAACTAGAAGAGTGAAATTTTGCCTGGCAACATGCAATATTTGAAGGTAATGTGTTTTTTATATTTATTTTTACAGTGTATTTGGCTTACATATGCCTTATATTTTAATATTGCCAACTCGTCAGGCAGCTTTTCAAAAAGTAATATAAAGCAGTCGCGTTTGAAGATTTCCCCGCCAAATTTTCTGCTAAAAAGTCTAAACAAAATGTTTTCAAACTAGCTCAACTAACATAATGCGTCCCGAACTGGCCGGACATTTTTTGAGCGATTTTATTTTGATCGTTGTCAGCTCGGGCGAAAAGTTTGCCTATATCCCTATAAGTCGCTGACGTCATTAGTCATGTGCTGTGAGACGTGTTTATATCCTTCATGAACTGATTCATTGCAGACTTTTGTACGATCAACCTCAAACTTGTATTTGAGGACATTTTGTATGTAAAACAACTACTGGCAATATCTGACATACTTGCTTTCTTTCCTATAGATTCCAATTTTGTTTACAAATCGCATCTGGCGGCTCCACTATGATTCAGTGGACATTGACACTGTAAGGCCAATGGAACTTTAGATTCTGTTTACCGTCCGATAATTTGAAGTGGGGGGTGAATAGGTTTTCGGAACGTCGGATTTCACAGAAAAAATTGTTCGGATTATATTGCGAGTCTGCGAGTTGCGAGTCTGCGAGTTGCAAGTCTGCGAGTTGCGAGTCTGTGAGTTGCGAGTCTGCGAGTTGCGAGTCTGCTAGTTGCGAGTCTGCGAGTTGCGAGTCTGCGAGTTGCGAGTCTGCGAGTTGCGAGTCTGCCAGTTTACAGTGGGGATTTTTGCCTCGAAAACGCTCACTTAAGTGTAATTTTGTGCGCTTTCAACGAAATGATCTTATATTTTACACTTTCACAGATCTTTTCATTCTAAGAAATGCTCTCTTTTTACTTTTTCGAATTTTTCAAATTTTGGCGGGAAAATGACTTCATCCTTTTGGCGCCAATATTTTGTTTAAGTGTTAAGACTTCCTTAGTTCATTTTTCTAAAATAAGTGGTGATATTATCTTCTAAACCGAAACAATAATTGAATTATCTTAATTCTATCAAGAGTTATAAAGGATGGAATTTTCTGATTTCGGCCATTTTGGGCTATTTTTTGTAACAAAATGGCCGAAATCTGAACGTTCCATCCGTTATAACTCTTGATCGAATCAAGATAATTCAATTATATTTTCGGTTTTGAAGTTTACACAACATATTACTTTTGAAAAATTAACTAAGGAAGTCTTAACACCTAAACAAAATATTGGCGCCAAAAGGATGACGTCATTTTTCCCGCCACAATTTGAAAAATTCGAAAAAGTGAAGCTAGAGCATTTCTTAGGATGAAAAGATCTGCCAAAGTATAAAATATAGATCAATTTGTCAAAAGCACACAAAATTACACATAAGTGAACGTTTTCGAGGCAATAAATCCCCACCGTAAACTCGCAGACTCGCAACTCGCAGATTCGCAACTCACAGACTCGCAATTCTTAGACTCGAGTGAACATCTCTCTGACTAAAGCAATATGGAAGATTTCGAACGACAAGAGTGTCAGACTGTGATACTTTGTGAAAAGGAACAGCATGTTATTGCTGTATTGTTGCGATAATCATTTATGACTTGTGTTTCGCTATATCAAGTTTACCTTTTTAAATTGCATGGGACGTGCTGTCATTTATAAATATGGCTTTATAAATAATCCGTCTGAGAAAAGGGATTGTGTTTAATTTTATATTCCCAATAGCGAGGCTTTTCTTTCTAATTGGGATAGCGTTAAATCTCCCTGTATCATCAACTTGGAAACAAGCGCAGTATTTAAGATTGGTATACTACAATTCATAACAGTTATCGTGTTTTTTTATAGTCAAATTTCCGCTTTGTTGTTTTTATTCTTTTACTGTAATTTCATAAATACACTGTACAAA
>CACRXK020015809.1:0-11899 GCA_902702795.2 Paramuricea clavata
GCCTAGTAAAGTATACCCCTAAAAATGTGACCATTTTCCCAGTATAGCAGTACAAAAAGCCTTACTGTAATCAGTAATTAAAAATTCCTTCACATAAAGCAGCTTGTACTGGGCTAAAAGCTGCATGGTCTTAGCTCTTAAGCCAAAGGCATGGTCATGGCCCATGGGCTTTGTGATGTACTGTGTGCAAAAACTGGTGTACAATGAAGTCGATTTCCTGCAAAATATTCAACAACATGCATGTTATGGTTCTTATAATTATAACACTGTACTTGACTACTTTATTTTGATTATTATTAGAAAATGAAGATTAGTTTGTTCTTTCACCGAAAGTGACCGGTCAAAATGACCGGCAAGGTAAGAATTTGACCGGACAACTCCGCATTCTGGCCGGACATTGTCCGTTGACTGGCCGTTATTTCGCGCCCTGGTCCAGCTGGGGTAATCCCGTACCCAGGCTAGCTCACCCCACATAAACAGGTAAAACAGCCCCTATTAAACATGGGTGCACCTAAATTTTGAATTTAAAATTCAAAATTTGTATTCTCCTAGTATTTCCCTTGATATTTTGACAAAATATTTCCACTGCTTTTACAAACTAGAACAGAGAATGAAAAAACGTACCCGTAAAAGTTCGATCTTTGAACCCATGGCCATGTTTTCAACTTTTCAATTTTTGAAAGAATTGTGACTCGGGCTAACATGAAGTGCAAATATATGCAATAAAGAAAGCTGCTGCCCATAAAAACCGAATGGTGATTTTGATCTCGATTTATTCTAAAGATTTTGTAGATGGAATTTCAAGTGTAAATTCTATACAATATCAAAACCAAATCAGGAGCAGCTGAGAAAAGTGCAATTCTAGGCCCTCTGGTAGGAAACGAACATGCGATTCCGGTGCAGCACCAATCTCGTTACGAGATGGTGCAGCGCTCTATCAAATGTCGGTTTTCCACTAGGCGGAATTTTGCGCGCGGAGGGAACGCGGAGGGTTCATTAGTTCAATCAGTGAGATGCTCAAAAATCCTTGTGTGTGCGACTCTATGAATTGGTGTCACTGGAAACCGCTACAAAGTGAAACCTGCTCGAGTCGAAGAGCGCTTATAACACATGTCAGCTTAGTCTTAGAGCACGTTTATCCCAACCATGCACGACTTTCGATAAAGGCTGACTCAGTGACTCTGACCTTTTTTTTGCAAAATAATTTTGAAACAAACTTCTTTAAACTTAGGGAGTGTTGATTATTTATACCCGGGGTTGGTACCGAAGAGAAATGGGTTGGGTAAGCCATTTTTCTGGGGTATGAAGGGTTGGGTAAATATTTTTTGAACAAAGCCTATGGTTGGGTAAATTATTTCCAATACAAACCTTCAATTGAACAAAATATGAAAATCCTTTAACGAAATGGGTCATTCCAGGAAAGATACATTCATTCCCCACAAAGAAAACTAAACTCCAACTGGGATGGGGCATCCCCTCTGATTACAACGACGAGACATAGTAGGACTGCAGGAACTTGGAGGCTTGGGAACATAATATGAACTTGTGAAGGTACAAATGATTATACTTGACATTCAGTTAGTGCACCAAATATGCATAGTACTGTTTATACTATAGTGGCCTAGCTTGTAATAATAATATATATGTATGTATGTAAAATACTTGTATAATTTTGAAATTGGGTTGGGTAAAATAAAAATCCAAGTCATGCAATAGTTGGGTAGGGGAAAAAATGGTTGACCGAAAGGGTGAGTGGTTGTTTTTTTTTCTCTTTTCGATTAGTTTCTCTTCGATACCAACCCCGGGTATAAATAATGAACACTCCCTTAAACTTCATTTATTTAAAAATCAGGAAATTTACAAGAATTCGTAAACTTTACCAGTTTAACCGCCACGGTTGTATAGAGCGTTTGCACTCATTTGACCAACTCCACAAAAGCCATGGCGGCCATGTTGGTGTTCCAGACAAAAGTATAATTAAAATTATTTTGAATTGTGCAAACGCTCTATACAAAATAATCAATTAAACTTACCAATAGTTAGTGGAAAATTTAACCAATGAGAATCCAACTACGAAACAGGTAGTTAAAGTTTTATGAAGAGTAAGAGTTTTATACAACCGGGCCTAGTCGTACGAAGGCCAGATAGCGCTATGGCGTTTTTTGGATGGTGACTTTTCTGTTTTTCCAAGCTTTGAAAAAATACTTGAGAAACTGTGAATGTTATCAAAATCCATAAAGTTGTAATCCGGTGCAGCATCTGCCTTCGCACAACTTGCCACAGTATCACAGTTGTAAATCATTCTAAATTCTAATGCACAGTTGCAATCTAGGCCAAAAATGATGTGGATTATTAGCCTCATAGGAATAGTAGGGACTCCCCCCAAACAATGTTTGAAATCGTCATGCAAATTTGTGTGTATCATAATGGATGCGACATTGAGAGAGGGAGTAGGCGTTTAACAGATATACTTGATATATTTCCAAATATATATACAATTTGACATGCCCACAAGGTTTTTGCCTGGATTGCAGCTTTGCCTCCTTCCGTAAACTGAAGTAACAGACAACTCCCGAATTTGCTAGTTGGCAATGAAAACGACTTATTCATAATGGATTACATTGTCCGCCTCGACTTCAAGCTACTGTTTTGTGTCCATTCAAGCAAACTCGGGAAGTGTCTATAACTAGGCAGCATCCAAAGTTGTGAAATGGATAAAAAAACAAACGTCAGCTCAACTAACTTTGTCT
Source organism: Paramuricea clavata (assembly GCA_902702795.2). Lineage (NCBI taxonomy): Eukaryota > Metazoa > Cnidaria > Anthozoa > Malacalcyonacea > Plexauridae > Paramuricea > Paramuricea clavata. Next base: position 2,751 of record CACRXK020015809.1, read on the forward strand.
GCATTTGTTAGGCAATTTTGCAAATCAAATTGAATACATGTGAATAATTCCAAATACCTTTTAGAGATATACAGTCAATGCCTAACGATCATTCAGCTCAGACAGGACAGTGCACTCTTTGGCTTTGAATGAACATACAGCGTTAACCCGAGAACCAAATGTTGCATCCGTTTCTATATACATACTGCACGTTGTGATATACATTAAACCGTACACTATAGTAAAAACCTATACAATTATACACATCTGATTACACCAATACATCAAATATGGGCATAAACATAACCATTTCAAATAAAACCTCATAAAATCTGTCCTTTAAAGACCAGGTATTATATATGCCAAGTTATCCAAAATTTGAGCCTATCAAGAAAACGAAAAAGTCGTCAGCGTTTGCAAAACTACACATGTCAAGTAAAATAAACAGGACTTCCTAGCCCTGTTTTAATATGGTATCCACAATCCGAACAAAAAGAAACATTGTGATATTGTGGATCCGTAACTTTCTTAACTATTTGCCTTGGATAAGCCCAAAATAGCAAACAAGCCTAAACATTCATTGAATATCCAACCTAAATATAGCAGTAATAGAGATTTCCCTTGATTTACATAAACTTTGACTTTGATTTTCTCGACTTACACGTATTTTTTGAAAATTACTTCGCCAATGAACTTACTAGGTAGATTTTGAAGCAATTTAAAACATTCGCAGTGCGTGTTTTCTCAGACCTAAAGATAGTCGCCTTGGCCTCGTATCTATATCTCTGATAAAACACTGCTGCTCGTGTTTTAAGTAGTACATCAAACCTTACATCGTTATAAAAGTTTAATTCATAATGATTTTGAAATAAAATCGATCTATGTATCGGTTTGGTGGGGGGGTAAACAAACTCTAGGGGAGTCCGGGGTATGTTCCCCAGCAATAATTTTGAAATATATACTCTCTGAAATGGCATTTCCTGCATTCTGAGGAAGATTTGACACGCTGAGACTTTGAATGGAATTTAACCTCCTACAACTGTTACAAGCCACATAACGGGATATTATGAATATTTAGTATATAAACCTTATCTTCGGAGGGGCTTAGCACCCTCCTTTTTCTACGTTTTCAAAAGCTCCCCTACCCCCACCTCAACTTGATGTCGGCTTATTACAACTTATACATTTTTACGTGTAACAGTAACACTACGTGCGGGAACAACAGCGTTTACCTGCGTTTCATGGGAACATCCAGCCATCACAGGTAGTTGTGACGTCAAACAGAATATTGGAACAATTGAACATAATGCTGTATCAAGTAAAACTGATAAACTGCCATGGACTTCCATCTGATCCTGGAAGAAATATAATTTATGAGATTTTTATTCGTACCTGACTGGTACGCCAATGATTATTGCCGCGTACTTGCGCTAGTACAAACTCGATACTCAATGTGTACTTAGTCATTAAAATAAAGTTCATAAAGTACAGGGTTCTGAAAAGTATATTCAGACTACGAGGTAGAAAAAGAAGCACAATTGCATATACAAACAATCGACTCCAACGTTTCCTAGCCCCATCATTCCAATCATGTTTCATGCCAAGACATCTCAGACACATGATATACCAACTAAATTACGATATTGAATACCTTGGGCTTGGAAAAGTCATGTGTAAGTACGCATATAGCAGTAGTTCCGCGTACCTATGTGGTAATATTGGTAAGTACGAGAATTATCGCACCCTGATTTATCTGTGGTTTCAGGTTTAGTTAAAATATTCAACAACATCATCAGGGTCATGGGATGTTGGTTGCACAGTGGTCATTAATACATGTGCCTTTCACTTCTATAACTGTAGTTGTCTGATTATGATTTTGACTCAGATGCACCTTGCATGTAAGAAGAGTGCTTCCAATTTGACTCAACCAATCAATGCAGGTTTTCTTCTAGGGCCGGTTGGTCAAAAGTCTGTGAGCTTAATCCAAGGTTAATAAAAAGGAATCTTCCCAACAACTTGTTTACAAACATGAAAATATTTTCCTAGAAAACTTGTCTTGATCAACAGAAGTTTTATTCTCTGAAGTTTTGAAATAGATAGACATGCAGAAATACACAAACAGCGGGTTAAATTTTAACCCAGGGTTAGCGCTAATCCACCTTTGAACAACCGCCCCCAGGTATTTGCTCGTATAATTTGTTTATGTACTGGACCAAATAATTGATTCTGGACCTCTTGAAAGAACAGTTTTAAAACTTACAGCTATCCAGCCTTAGCTTTAATAGAGCTATCCAGCCTGAATATAAAACTGACTTTCTTATCAGTTTAGTTTAGTACCCCTTCATTCCACTAGAAATAAGTGTAACAACATGCGCTGTAAACACATAAGTTACACAAGAGTAACACAAAAGGAGTTACGAACCTGTCTCTTGAGACACATGCCAATAGAGCAAAGAGACTCTCCCAGTAACTTCAGATAAGCAGCCATATCAATAGCTTCAGTTCCAGTGGATGAGGGAGGAACATCACTGAAGTGTGACCAGTTATAAGAATCATATCGACCTCTTCTACCTCGTAAGAAAGATCGGGTAGGATCTCGTCCATTTGGCATTCTCACTGCTCTTGCTTTTGCTTTCCAGTACTAATAGAAAGACAAGTAAACTTTAGTTGATTCAATTAATAACTGTGAAGTTCTTATGTAGTAATACAAATATAAAATATTGATCTTCACAGTTTACATACTTCTTGATCTGCATGAGGCAAGCTCTTCCACATTGCTGCCAAGCGACGACTGGTAGTTGCAAAGTCTAAATAATATTTAATTGGATTGAACACTAAACAATAAGCTGCGGCTGAGACCCGAGTGAATAATTTCAAACACAATGTGCAAGTTGTACAATGCCTATGACCTATGGCTAGGTTTAAATAAAAACAACTTACCTAAGTTGGGTTCTTTTTCCAGTAAACCTTTTCTTCTATTTTTAGTAAACAAAGAATATGCTGAAACTGTTCTAGCCTTCATAGTTTTGTCTTTTTTCTAAACGAAAACGACACATTCCTTACCAGATTTTATTTCAAGGAAACTTCCTTCAAGATGCAAATGCCTAAGAGTGTCTTTTTTACAATATTTTCCGTGAAAATCTATCCTAAAATACAAAATCCCATTTCCAGATCAACTGAGAAAAATACTCACATAAAGTGAATTCCATATATAACTGTTTACTTTAACTGATACGTTTGTTAAAATGTTAAGAAACTAGATTGACTGTATTGAGTTATTAGACTTTGCAAGTATGTGTCGTTGCCTGGCAGACATGTGGAAGAATTTGCGCCATGCAGATCAAGAAGTACACATTATGTAGACTGCAGTGGTTGTTCAAAAGCCGGTTAGCTTAATCCTACATATAGCTTAATCCTACATATAGCTCAATAGAAAACATCACAGCAATCTTTCCGACATCTTGTTTATAAACATGCAAATATTTTTGAAATAAAAGTTTTGAAATAAACAGACTTTCAGATGTACACAAACAAAAAACAGTGGGTCAAAATTTAACCCATTGTTAGTGATAATCCAGCTTTGAACAACAACCAGCCCTTGTAGTATATAACAAGGTTCGTTCACATGAGTGAAGTAATTTGTCTCATGAGAAAGGTCACACAGAACTTCATTTCCAGGTGACAAGTCATTGAGACCACCTCAAATTGATCAACAGACATTCTCTGATTGATCAATCTTAATTTTGTCCAATGGCCAGTTACAGGAAATCAAAACAATTTGATTTTATGCAACCTATGTCACACAATAAAAAGTAAATAATTTACACTGCTCTCAACAACAAGCTAAAAGAACAAGCTAAAAGTCCTCAAAAACAGACATAAAAAGAAAGACCAATCTACATTACCTTTCTAAAAGGCCTTGGCACCGACGGTTTCACAGTTAGCGGTTTATATTTCTTATTTGGTGGTTTTCTTTTTATGTCTTTCTTCTTTGTGTCGGATTTCTTTTTCACGTCTGGTTTCTTCTTCGTATCTGGTTTCTTCTTTATACCTGTTTTCTTCTTCATGTCTGGTTTCTTCTTTATTTCTGGCTTCTTCACCACTGTTTCTTTACTATCTTGGGAAGATCCTTCTGGTAATTCACTGGACTGCTCTGACATATCTTGCATCATAACCTCTGCAATTGTTGCTGATTTGGTAGGGCTTTTCTTTATAATTAACTTGACATGAGGATGAGTATCATCATCTGGTTCTTGCTTGATATTCAATTTCTTTTTCTTCACTGTCTTCTTAGCTGGAACTTTCTTTGTAGTTTTAATAGTTGCAGTTGATTTTTTCTTTTGCTTCTTTACAACAGGTTCACTGAAAATAGCATAAACAGCAGTAAAAAATGTATTTAACAGTGCGGTATGACGTATACGCCATTATGATGCATGCCATCATTCCATCTACTAGAGCTGTGCGGTTAACCGAAAAGTTTGGTTCTTCTGGTACACTTTTTTTAGCACCGAAAAATTATATGCTAAACAACCGGTAGTTTTGGTTTTAATTTCCCGTTTAATGCCCGCCAAACGCCCACCTGATTGCAGGTTGAAATGTTGGGAAAATAACAAGATTGTGCTCTTTGTGCACAATATGCACTGTATTAAGTGCTCAAATAGTTGATATTTTAGTTGTGATAGTTATTGCTGTGAACTTGCTTTAAAATTAAAAGAAATATTTCATTTTCATAAATAAACTCCAATTTACTTGCAAGTGATGAACCAGGCGGGAATCGTAATCGTATTATAAAGATTAATGCCCAGCATAACGTACGAAAGAGAGCCATATAGACAAAAATATAGAAATAAAAATCAATTTAACGTTAGTACTTCTAAATAAATTTTATTTCTATATTTTTTGTCTATATGGCTCTCTTTCGTACGTTATGCTGGGCATTAAACTCCAATAGTTCTTTTAAAATACACCGCGGTATTCAGAGATTTATACAAACTTACAAGGGCATAAATTCATCATCTATTTAGTAAAAATGCTCGAAACATACATAAATGAGTTCATACATTGGTACTGTTCTTCTTCTTCAATGATTCGTAAATACATAATTATTAGTGCTCCAAGACAGGGAAACAGATTTTAAAAAATGCTGAGATGTGCCGACCTAAGTCAGATTTAAGTCGGCATTTTTTTGCCAACCTCAATTTTGACGGTTTTCGAGGGCTGTAAGCACATGTTAAAATACTGAATACAAACGAATAGATTTCCGCCTGCTGTTGCAAAACCTGTGTCTTTTGTCTCAAGCAAAGTGAAGCTGGGAACATTTCCACTGAAAAACGCAGCAGACTAGCTCCGCATAGCTGACAATATCCTGTTTTTACACCATAATCTCCCAAAACTAAACTTTTGACTATTGACATGCAAGATTGAAGCTGTTTTTAATTGTACATAGTGTGTATTCACTGTATTGTAAACAATAAAACCGCATTTACAACTTCATTGTTGGTCATCTTGTGATTTTTCGCTTGCTTTTTAAAATAATCGGTGGGTACAGATTAATCGGCCGATTAGTTACGATAATCGGCGTATAAATAATCGGCCTCAGTAATCAGCAATTTTCCTTATCGGCTCATTCCTAAAAATAACCGAACTGAGGTTTTTCTGTCCCAAAAAACCCGAAACCAAGTTAAAATTTTTGGAACTGCACAGCTCTACCATCCACACCTACATGTACCTTCTGATGGAATTGGAACTCTTAATAACCATTGTCCCCTATTGGATGTCCTAGTACATTTTACTCAATTACATTTTACTCTTTTACCTCAATTTTACTATTGGCGGAAGTGCCTATGTACCTTGGCAAGTAAAATCGTCTGGAGTTAGACAGAGTAATTAAAGGATTAACCCATTGAGCTCCAGCATTTTGCAACGCATTTTGCAACTTAATGGGTGAAACTATATTAAAGGGGCCCTACAGTCATTTTTAGTCGAAAAGTCACCTTAAGTATTGTTTACATTTTTTTGTTATTGTTGCTACTTGACATGCGCACCACGGCATGCATGCGTCTTCCGGTATGCGGAAGTACTCATACTCATGGATAATGCATGTAAGATACAGCCAAACAAATCTCTGTGGAGTCCCCTACTTAAGGCGTAAAAAAAATACTTGTGGTTCCGGTTCCCGACCGACCCTATTTTTTTTCTGCCGACCCTATTATTGTTTCAACGCAATTGACCGCGCGACCCTATTTTCTCCAGGTGGTTGTGGGCTGCTCATACAGCGTGCCAATATGGCGTCTGTTGTCACACTAATTCTTGAACCAAATTGCCTAAATTTGTCCATAGGAAATATGCATCTCTAGTTAATATTGATGTCAGGACAATACTGCAAATCGCCCAGCAAAAAACCGCCAAAACCATGAAAAAAATATTCAAAAAAAAAATTTATTTCCGACCTACCGACCCTAATTTTTTCACGATATGAAACCGGAACCATAGGTATTTTTTTTTTACGCCTAAGGTGGCTTTTCGACTAAAAAATGACTGTAGGGCCCCTTTAAATTCAAGTGACGTAAAACATGTATAATGTATGTTCTGGTAATACTGCATTTATTACAAATGCATCCTACAACTAAATATATTCCATATTGTAAAACATATTACAGTAAACAGAGTAATGATCTCTTACCTTTCTTTTGTTTTCTTGTGTTTATGATGATGATGATGTTTATGGTGATGTTTCTCATCTTTTGTCTTGTCTTTATCTTTCCCATGTGATATGTGTAGTTTTAAAACAATGTGTTCATTTTCAGGATTCTTCTTCGCTTTCTTTGTTCCAGTTCCCTTCCCATTTTTCTTTGCTCCCTGATTAGCAGTACTTTCCCTCTTTCTCTTCACACCTTTCTTTTGGCTAGAGGTTTGTTCTTCTGGTATTTCTTCTTGTGTTGATACAAGATCCGATTGTTTTGCTAATAATAATGATTTCACAATATTCTCGATTCTCTCTCTTCCTTTCTTAACAACTGTTTTCTTTTCTGTTTCAGATTGACTGCTTTCTGTTGTGTCTACTTCTCTCTTTATGTTGATATCTTCAATTATTTTCTTAACTTTTCCTGGACAGGAATCAAGGGCATTTCCTTTTTGTTCTTTCTTTTTCTTTCCTTTCTTTCCATTAGATCTTTTGACAACCACAGAAGACTGGGCTGTAACCTGATCCTCACTAGGTATAATACTGTCTATTCGTTTTCCTTTCTTAACCTCAGATGAGGCAATATGCTCAGGTGACATCAATTTTTCTCTCTTTGCATCAGATTGCGCCTCATCTTCAAGTAGTGAGAACTGGCGTTTTGGAACTCTTACTCTACCAGATGTCCTTGTTGGTGTGCCATCCATTTCATCTGACATAACACTGGGTTCATCAACTTCACTCTTACCAAGTGGAGTTGATGTCGGTTGTGTGTTTGAGGTTGGTGTACTCCGACAGCGCACTGAGATTTTAACCTTTTCACTACCAGATGCATATTTTCTTGATTTATCTTTCTTTGTAGCTTGTTTTTGAATGTCTAAATGAACATCTGTTGGGTCTACACTATCAAGACCACTCCTGCTTGCTGACATGTTAATTTCTTCTTCCAGTAAACTAAATGTTTTCTTTGGTCTAGGTGTCCGAGACGAAAACCGAACTTTGGACGATGCATCTGTTTGCTCTGATAATGAATATTTCTCATTTGGAAGTGGCCATGATTGTGTAAAATTGTCCTCTGATTCAGTTTTTAAGTTTACTTGACTAACTCTTTTACCTGAAGACTTTCCAGACCTTTGCTGAGGTTCAGAGTCTTGTTCTTGTTCAGATATTTTTGAAAAGTCTCTGTTATATCCAAGTGTTTCAAGATAATTTTGAAATGATTTTCGTGTTTCGCGCCGCAAACGAGCACCAGGGTTAACAAAGGATGTCGTATCATCGACAGGTTCTGTATCAAAGACCGGGGCCTCAGACATATATACTGTTGGTGTTAATTCATCCTCGTCTAGAGGTTCTTGTTTGATTTTGATATCAAGCGGAATATCTTCTTCAAAATCATCAGTAAGCTTCTTAGGTTTGGGTTTCCTAGACGACCGTCGTACATTTAAACTTGATTCATCGTCCGGCTTTTCAACTTCCCGACTCAGTGTAGGAGTCGCCGGGTCGTCAAATTGCATCGCTTCGCTTGACCTGAAATTCTTCTTGCGTTTACTTCTAATTTGCACAGCCATCTCTTCTGGACTATAATCTTCAAAATTCAGTAGATTTGTATGTTAAAACGAAGCAATTGTGTGAATTATCCGTCCCAAAATCTTCACAATTCCTTCGAACAGGCCGCCATTTTGAACAAATATCAACGCGAGACAGAACGTTACCGTCATGCATCTGCGTGGAACAACAAATGAAGGGCATGTATTAAGAGGAATGCCGGAATGCCGGAACTATAGAAACACCGGAATACATTTTCACTTTGAAGGAAAATTTTAAAAAAATATTTCAAATCCATAAGGAACTTTTTATTTAAGATTAATTAAGGCGTTTCAACATGAATAAAAAATATCAATGTATATTTTATTCAATGCGGCAGCTTTTAATAGTACACCTTATTCACAAAGACATCAAGCGCAGAAAAACACTTAATCCGATATGTCCCACAGGACAATGTTTGGCAACGTTTCATAATGTAAATGGTGTTACATGAAATTCGATTGGGTCGGCAACGACTAGCAACGACTTGCATTACGAATTGTTGATAAAAATTGTCCACATTTCGCTGAGTGAGATCGAAGCAAAATGCCCTGGGTACGAGGTTGGACATATGTTGCACTGAAATCTCAAGGTTCGGCAGGATTAAAAAATAGGCACACCGAATTTTTCTGGGGTAAAATGTTCCCAGATTGGCGTGGTAATAAATTTCAAACTCGATGCTGTGTACGGAGGGTGAATGACTCATGAATGGATGAACATGAAGATTTCGAGGGTTCACGGCAAAAAACGTCGAGCCCGTTGTATTGGGTTGTAGTAAAGTTGTAGACAATAATCTCTGCGATCGCCTTTTGAACGATGTTTTTTACGTTTTGTTAGAGCATGCGCATAAGAGCTAATATGGCGTGCGAAGGAAAACAGTGTTTTACCACTAATTACTATTTTGTAA